>JABUQX010096602.1:0-12500 GCA_015478945.1 Trachelipus rathkii
GTGGCCAGGTGCAAACCAAAAAAGCATGGATGAATTAATCTTTTATCTAAGAGAGAGGTTGGTGATGCCTTCCGCTTTCAATATTTTCCTGTTTTAATCCTTCTTTTTCAAACATTCGTTTGAATCAAAATAAAATTATTAGTATTTTATATGAAATAATGGAGTTTCGTGAATTGATTGCAAATTTAAATCTCTTAAAAAAGGAAAAAAAATATCAAATATGTTACAAAAAAAAAAGTATAAATGGCACTTAGATGGACCTTTTTCAATCGTAGGATAATTGACTTGAGATCAGAGGCAAGCCAATAAAATCCTAGAACTCTAAATTCTGGTAAATGCATTTGTCAAATGATTATTATAATTATGTCTATGGTTCCAACTTGAATAGTGGCGCAAACAGTGAATTGTGCTACGATATACCTTTCTGACAGAGCTCCAGTAAAAGCCCGCCTCAACAACCCGTAGACAAGATCAAAAAATGAGTTCATTAATTAATAATATATGTTACTGAGTTTCGATTATAGCTTGGAGCGGAATTTACTGACAAAGACTTATAGATAATAATATCCTAGGTGAGGGGCAACTCTAGTAGTAACTTAACGGTTGTGGCAAATGATGTTTTGATTTGCGAAATAATATAAAATATTGTTTATATTTGAAGATAAAATATTTAGAAAATACAAAAAAAATTAATAAAAAATATGCAAATGATTCTCGAATACGAATATGATATTCGGTCCAATCAATTAGTCCCTTATACATCCACCAAGGATTTAATTGCACCAGAGTCCAGTAGTTCGCTTGGAAAGTGGTTTCCTTATCCATTTTTTCTCACATATCTTCCTGTACTTACACCTGCTTTCATCCGTTGATTCCGTTCCCTTTTCATTTATGTCTTCAAATTAAGGAGAATCTGCCCTAACCTCACAATTCCCACTATAGTTCCAGTTGCTCATACATTCTAATAAACATAACTTGCACAACGTGGATCCCCATCACTCACTACTATAAACCTTACTCTTATCTAATTACTTTTATGGACCCATAAATTTTTATGAAAAATTGATGTATTCTTAAATAGTTAATTTGTCGGCGGCCCGCTTGACAATCCTCATATGTGTTAATTTTTAATACGTTTTATACTTAATCTACATATATTAATTTTTCCAAAGAATTAACACAATCTTCTTTCTTCAATTAAATGTCAACTTTTTTCGAGATATATCATTTTTGAAAAAAAAATAAAAAAACTCGCCTTCTATTCCATGTTTTTTCCTAAAACTTAACAACCATAACCGTGAGCATAGTATCATAGAGAGAATTTTAAAACACCTATAACCTCGTAAAAAGTGTGAGAATAACAAATTTCCAACAATTCCCGGCTTCATAAATTTTGTATTTCTTTCTTTCTTTCTTTCTTTCTTCACCTTCCTCTGTGCCCCAAGATTGGGGGTAAGGTGCGTTACAAGCATTGGAAAAGAAAAGCAGTTAGAGAACATGACAAACGTCGAAAAGAAAAGCCAGCCTTTACCGCCCATCCTCGTACCATAATAGTGAAGCTCGTCACAGAAGAAAATCCACCCTAGAAGCTTCCAGGGACCGCGACGGACCCTCACTATGGTAAAAAGTAATGTAAGGGTTCATCCCTGGCCCAGGTGGGCCACAAAGATAACAACCATGCCCCCATAACAAAACCCGGCCATTCTCTCCTTCATGCACCTTATTCTCGCCTCTGCCAAAACTCACATTCTCTCCTTCAACATTCCTCACCAACTCAATCCACTTTCTCTTCGGTCTCCAGCCGGTCGTTCCCAACACACTCCACCACTATACATCCGCTTAACCAACCTACCATCATCAATTCATCCTTCCAACATGACCAAACCATCTCAACATTACTTCATTTTTCTCTCATTTACCCCTTTCTCACACCACACCACTCTCTAATACGTTTCATCCTTCTTTATCAATTCTTCTCACACCTAGCCACACCCTAGATTGTCCATCTGAAACACATTGAACTTAGATCTATACTTCTTATTCCAGAACCATAGTCTCACTACCAGACAATAACACAGGTAACAACATACCCTCATGTAAAGACCTAGCACACTCAAGACTTAGTCCCTGATTCACCAACGATTTAATTGCACCGCCACCTTCCTGCCATTCACACTTTCCTATCTTACACTCTGCATCGCCGTTCCCTTCTCATCCCAAAAAACTTATGACCCTAAATATTAAACTCAGGACACTTGTTCTAGCTGCTACAACCATCTAAATAAAACTTCCACACTTGAGGAAGTGTTCTACAGAGTCTCACAAACCATATCTTACTTAGCTCTGTAATGCCAACGAGGGTTAGAACTAAGGGTGTCGAAGGCGCGCACTCCATTCTATTTCAGACACGACCTGGACCAAAATACTACCGTGCGACGAAATGGGCCTCTCAGAAAGAACATACTCTATGCAAAGAGAGTGTTACAGGCGACAACAGAAACCAAGGAATCATCCGCAATATAATAGGTAACTACTAGGGCACCCTCCACTCACTCCACTCAACTCAACTCTTTCTGTAAGTCGACGAATTAATTAAAGATCAGAAAAAAACATAAACTTCTAAATCACTTTATCACTCGCATGAACTGTTCTTCCTTTTTTTTACTTTATTTCGGTTTGAATTCACCAATAAAAATATAGCTTACATATATGTTTTGTTATCTCTCCTTATTCTGTGCAGCAGCTAATTTTGCTTTGGCAGTTCCTCTAGCCGTGTCATTCTGAAGTTAATTTTCATTTTATCATCATATTTTTTTTTAATTTGCCATAGAAACAATTCGTCATTTCTCTTTATCTTCCTTCGTTATTTCCAAGGGAATGCGAGAAATGAGTAAAAGAGCTGCGTCACGAGCATCGGAAGAAGAAGAAGCAAAAGTGAGAAAAGACATGACATAGTCGAAAAGAAAGCCCAGCCTTACAGAACCCTTTATGTTCTTAAGTTAATTTAGTGAAAATCATCCGCAGCTCAGAAAATCCACCCTTAAAGCTTCCATGGACAAGCGAATCCTGACCCTCACTATGAGTAGATCGTCAGTTGTGAGAGGGGGGTTGCGATCCTTTGGTCCAGGTGGCCACAACATAACCCCCTTCCACAATCCCCCGCCATTTCACTTCCTGTTAATCACTTTTCTTCTCGCCTCTACCAAAACTTACATTCTTCTCCTTCAGACATTCGTCACCGACTCAATCCATTTTCTCTTCGGTCTCCAGCCGGTCGGTTCCCCAACACACTCTCCACTTATACATCCGCTTAACCACGACTATCATCATCCTCTCACATGACCAAAACCATCTCAAAACATACTTTCATTTATTCTCTCATTTACCCCTTTCTTCACACCACACAACTCTTCTAATAAGTTCATTCCTCATTTTATTAATTCTTCTCACACCTAGCATGCCCCTAAGATTGTCCATCTGAACACATTGAACTTAGATCTATACTTCTTATTCCAGACCATAGTCTCACTACCATACAAGATAACACAGGTAACAAAATAACCCTCATGTAAGACTCTAGCGCACGCAAGACTTAGTATCCCTTTACATCCAAAAACGATTTTAATTGCACCAGCCACACCTTCCTGCCATTCATTAAATATATATATATACGGACTCTGCCCTCATCCGTTCCCTTCTCAATCCAAACACATACCCTTAAATATTTAAACTCAGACACTTGCTCCAGCTGATCACCATCTAACATAACTTCACATTGAGGGACTGTCCTCACTCACCAAACCATAACCTTACTCTTATCTACGTTTACTTTCAAACCTCCTTTTAGATCCCTGCCAAATTGATCTCTACCCGAATCTCTCAAAACTCTTCTTGCAGATTACGCCACACAGACCAAATCATGCCGCATATAATGGTTAGGGCACCCTCCACTCCATTCTCCATCATTCTGTCATTCATCAACACCATTTCCTGCCTCCCATCTCTAGTTCTATCATAACGCCATCCATATACAAATTGAATAACCAGGAGACATAACACAATCCCCTGCTTTCCACTCCGCATAAGAATTAATCCTAAACAATCACCATTGACCCAATTTATTCTTACACACGCTTCAACTAATCGTCATACATACTTGATTGATTCCATTCAGAAAAGCCTACCACCAACACCATATATCACTAATACCTGCCAATAAAGCTTCCCTATTAACTCGTATCATACGCCTTGTTGAAAATCCATAAAAACCTAAATATAATTATTCTTCTTTCCCTCATTTTCTCCAATCATTTGTTCCAATGTAAAGATTTGATCACACACCTTCTTCTTCACCAACTAAACGCACCTTGTACTTCACCAATCAGTCTTCAGTCACTCGAGCGCACTCTTTCGACCCAAAATACCAGCATATACCCTTCACCTACAACACTCAATAAACTTATCTGCCCCTATAATTTCTACAGTTTACCTTTCAGTTCCCTTACCCTTTATATAAGGGTACTAAAATTGCTCTCGCTCTCTACCAATCCCTTGGAACTATACCCTCCGTAACGCTTTATTACACAGCTTCCAAATCAATCAATCACCATCTCGCCTCCCGTTCTTAACATTTCATATAATTTCATCTATACCTTCCAATTTACCATTTTCAAACTGTTCTCACTCTACCCTTAACCTCCTCCTTACTAATAGCCTCATCCCAAAATACCTATTCCTTCTGCACCATCAAACCACACACATTTCAGCTAACACCTCACTTCATTACTGTTAATATTGTGCAGATTTTCGAAGTGTTCTTTCCATACTCCCCTCACATCCAATTTCATCAGTGGTACGAAAAGCACCAAGGGCCCTGTATTCATTATCTAAGCAATTCCGCCTTATTCGTCATTCTAACCTTTGCGTGCTTCCTTCCAAGAAGAGCTTCCTGTTCCCTTGTATGTCCTCATTAATCTATCGTAATAAGTAACAAAAACACTTCATAAATTTTGTATTTTCTCCTACGATATGCACCTTTTGTATTTCTTTTCTTACTCCTTAAATCCAAGCATCTTTCTTTTGAAACTTCATCATTTGCTTTTAGTACATTGAACCACGCTTCTTTTTTACCTTTAACCGCTTTCCTCACCTCTTCATTCCACCATTCGCTGTTAACATTCTTACTTCCTACTTTAGCACATCCACACACTTCCTTTGCACTACTAACAATTCTATTCTCATCCTTTTATTATTCACATATATATTGAGTAGGCCATAATGCTTTACTCAAATTTTTGCTTTTTGTTTTATCTCTATAGGAACTTTCATTAAAAATTAGGTCTCTAAACCCTCTTAACGTCCTGCTTCAATTGTTGTTTGGCCAACGTGTTTGCCTTCTCTCCTTATATATTAAAACTTACTCTTTCAATCGTCAAATCCAAATGTCTAGATTTCTATTTAGCTTTGCTCGTATTTGCTTCTGTAATGCCGTTTATGGTTCTTTTAATTTTTTGTCTTTTCTTTCCCCTCCTTATGTTTCATTCTTACCAGTGAAAATTCAACCTATTTTTTTCTGGTGTTACCTCAGTGGTTTTTAAAAGTAATTAACGATATTTTTATTACTCAATCTATATAGCAAAAAGGATCTAATTTTCTCTTCTCACTTTGGAACTGAAACCCTATCTCTGATTGACTCTCTCTACTCTCTTTTCTTTTACATATTTAGGTGTTACTTTTGACATCGTTTTTTCCTTTATGAACATTTTTGGACGCTATTCACAAGTTTAAAACATTATTTCTCTAAATTTAATATTTTATTGCCTTTAAAGGTTACCTAGAATATAAAGGAATTATGTAAGTCCGAACTAATTCCTTTAAATATTTTAGAGGCTATCGTTATATATATTTTTTACTACATTGTATAAAAGAAAAGATTAGATTTTTTTCTTCAATACTTTCATTTTGATTTTTCTACATTATAGGTTGATCGGAGTAAAGGTTCTGAAGATGAGTATTCTCTAAGGAATCAAAAAAGAACTTTAAAAAAATCCTCATCAGGGAGCCATTCAAGACGCACTCCCGATAGCTCTAAAAAAAATAAACTCAGGCAGACAACGCTCATGGAAAGTTTATCTAAAAAACAGAGAAGAGTATAATTAAAGTCTTAGGAAATCTTTTATTAATTATTTAACATTTAAGTTTAAAATGAAAAATAATTTTTGAAAAGCATTTTATGACGAGTTATTAAAATGTTTCTATTTTACAGATACTATTTTTATAATAATTTGATTTCATTAATTTTGTCTCTATTTTTCTAATCAATTATGAACGAATAATGAATATCTATTTCTTTACTGATGTTATAATATTTATTTACATTTAATTTTATATAATATTTATTTATAATCGTGCTATACAATATAAATAATTACACGGATTTGAAAAGATTAAAAAATTGTTACCAAAAAAAAAAAAAGACGCCGCAAGGAAAAAAATTCGCATCATATGTCAGCGTGTTTAGTTAACATAAAAGAGAGAGTTTAGAGAGCTTCTAAAAGCGTTAAGGTAAGGGGTGTAAGATCAAATTAGTAGGAGTTGCATATGGAAAGTAAAAAGTCGAAAGAAATGTATGAATGAAGATAAATAAAAAAAAGGAAAATTTTCAAGACTATTTTACAAATGATTTTTTTTTATTATAAATCTATTTTTATAGCCAGATGGTTCCTTCCTCTTATTCTTTGGTAACGATAATTTTTTGGGAAACTCTTATGTTTAACAGCAAATATGTGTCAGCAGAGGTTTCTTTTTTTAATATTAATTAGGAATGTTCAAAAGGTACTTGTTGGCAGAGTTGTGTGTGTTTCCCCCCCCCTTTTCTTCCCTCCCCTACTTCTGTATTACAGAGACAACTCACCAGAAATTTGCTTTATATTATAATAAAAGATCGCAAATAAACATTGTATATTTCAAAAACTTTTATTTAAGTGTATGAGCTTCATATTCTGAGCGATTGTTTTCGTTCACATATTTCTGTAGATACCAACAGGTAAGTTTGAAATTCACTTTCTTTTCTATGGCGAAATAATCCAAAGCTTCCTAAAGAAAAAAGAAAAATAAAAAATATGCTTAATAATGTTATGAAAACGAAAATATAAAAACTTTTTAAAAAGAATGTTAAATTCTTTTTAGAAGAGTTAAAAAGGGGTCTTTCCCAAATATTAGGTTAAAATTTCTGGATATAATCACAATTAATATATTAAGTTGTGATATTAATAGTTATATTTTATAATAGCGCTTTAGCAAAAATATTCGGTATATATATTAATACAGTCGTCTTTTTTTTTTTGTGGCTCTAAAAAAAAAGGAGTATCGTTAGGGTGTTTTTCTGTGTTCGTAGTCATTGTTTCGGCGTTTTCATTTTATTAGAAAATTAACTTTATTTTATTTTCTTCGTATCACCTTCTAGCAGTATTTTTTCGGAATACTGAAAACTTGAAATATCATGAGTTGGGTCTATGTCGCGCACCAAAATTTGCAGCAAAATATGGTAGTATAGTATTCTTTGAAAAATTTGAAACCTAAAAACATTTGAAATTAAAAATAGGTAGATTTTGATTGTAACAAAATGTAAATATATCTAACAGAAAATCATAAGAACTACAGTTCCTGCAACTTGTTGGTGCGCAATAACCATTCTATGTATGAGTTGTCAAGGTATTAAGTCCATTCGAGAGAAAAAAAATGTAGAAGTTGGTACTCTAGAAAGTAAAAAAATTATGGCGTGAAAAATTTGAAACCTAAAAACATGCGGACATCAAAAAAAACACCCGAAAACAAGCGAAACATGACGTTTTCCGGAAGTCAAAAAAGCTGCGGTGTGCTTTTTCTCCACATCAAAATTGTCTGAAATTAAGAATGTTATTATGTCCGATTTTTAAGTGGTAAGCTAAGATGGGGGTCCCAAAATCCAATATTGGTGTGGTCTTTTCAGATATCAAAATTTAGCATTTTTCACACTTTTTAAAAGCAAAGTTCACTTTAGAACAAAGGTGTGTTTATTTTTGTGATTCACGAAACATTTCATTTCTTGGTTCTTTAATTTTGATTTTTGTATATCTTTTATTCAATATTTGTAATATTTTTTTTCACTAATTTTTCATTATTATTTTGTTAATATAATAAGTATATTTTCTTATTTTATCATTTTCACAATAAAGAATTCAAAAGTATTGCTGTTTATATAATCATTTGTAATGAAATATTTATATTCTTTTCTGTGATTCTATTTTTTTTACACATTATATCTCTTAGCTGAAAAATTTATTTCACTGCATTGTAAATCACATTTTTTAAAAAATTAATTCTTTGAAGCATTTCTTTTAGGCTATTAATCATTTAGATTTATAATTTTTTTATCACAGTACCACTGCTCACTCACTTTATCATTATTATTTTCTGTGATAATGAATGTTTAGTATCTTGTTTTTTCCTATTTTATTTCCTATTTTCTTATCATGTTAGATTTATAAATTTAGAAATTTTTAAACTTTATTTTAATCATTTTTTTTAAAATTCTTATCCTATTTTATAAATTTTGAATTTTTTGTTTTACAATTTTTTTTATCATTGTCTTATATTCTTTTTATTATTTTTTAAATCTTTGTTTTACCATTTTTGTATAATTTTCATAATTTTTTATAATGTTTTGCATATTTTTTTTTATTTTTTACAATTTTTTTAACATCATTTTTTATCACCAACATTTTTTAATAAATTTTTATTATTATCGTTTTTTATTATTTTATAATATATTTTATCATTTTATAAAGTTTTACATTTTATTTATCATATTTTTCAATTTTTAACCATATTATTTATCTTTTTATAGTTTTCATCATGTTTAATCATTGTATTATCATTTTAACTAAATTATTTAATTTCTGTATAAATTTTATATTTTTTTAATTTCTAACAATTTTTTAATTCTATTAATTTTTACATTTTATATAATATTTTATCGTTTATGCATTTGTATTATTTTTTATCACCTTGTATCATTTTAATTAAATTTTATAACTTTTAAATTATTTTTAAAAAAAAATTATCATTTTTTATAAATTTTGAATTTCTATCATTCTTTTACAATTTTTTTATCGTTTTTTTAACTTTGTTTTACCATTTTTGTTAAAATTTATAAATTTTTATATTTTTTTAAAAATTTTTGTATCTTTTTTTTTATTTTTTTACAATTTTTTATCATTTTTTATCACTTTAAATTTTTTTAATAATTTCTTATTTTTTATCGTTTTTTATTGTTTTATAATATATTTTATCATTTCATATCGCTTTACATTTTATTTATCATTTTTTGCAATTTTATATTTTCTAATAATTTTCTAACCTTTTCATATCATATTATTTATCCTTTAAATAATTTTCATCATGTTTTATCATTGTTTTATAATTTTTAATAATATTTTTAGTTTCATTATAATTTTTAATCACTTTTTAACCATTTTTATATCTTTATAGTTTTTTATCAATATTTATCAGTTATTTATAATTTTCTATCACTTTTTAATTTTAATTTTTTAACATTCTTAAAATTTTGATTAGCATTTTTTAACATTTTTCTTCATCATTTTTTGATCACTTTTTTCATTTTTTTGTAAATTTTTATTACTTGTTTTATCATTTTTACCAAAAAATATTAATTTTTATAATTTTGTATAATTTTTAATCGTTTTTGATTCTATTATTCTTATTATTGTTGTTGTTGCTATTATTTTTTATTATTGTTGTTGTTGCTATTATTTTTTATTGTTGTTGTTGTTGTTGTTGTTATTATTATTATTTTTATAATTGTTAATTAATTGAGGACACTTTTACTTTTTTATTTTCTACGTAGTTATTATTTTTTTGGCTGAAATATATTAAAAATTAAAATTAAAATAACAGGATAAGAAAATCAAATTTCAAAACTTTGGAAAATATTTGAAATTTATAATAATAAATTTGCATATAACTTTTATTTGATTTGTTATTACTTTCATTTTAGTTTGGATTTATTTAAATTTTTGTTTTACTTTATTTTAATATTAATATGAATATTTTAATACTATTTTTTAATATTTCCAAATTTTATTTTTATGTATACTCAAATGAAATTGCAGTGTTATAAAAGGACATGAAACTTATATATAATTTTTTATTAAAAAAGAATATATATATATATATATATATATATATACTATATATATATATAAAGTATATTTGAGATGGTTTATATATATAATAAATAACTATATATATATTATATATATATATATATATAAAATATATTAAATATTTATTATATATATATATATATATATATATATATATATATATATATATATATATATAAATATGTGTATTTTCGCAATATATATTTATATATATATATATATATACATAGTATTATATATATATATATTATTATATATAATATAATATATATATATATCATATATAGTACTATATACTATATTAGTTATTTCATTAATAAATACTATATATATATATAATATTCTCATCTATATATATATATACGTATATATTTAATGTATATTATCTATTATTTTAGTATACTCTAAAATATTTAGAATATAAGAAGGATAAAATATTTATAACAAAATATCATAGTAGATCCTATTATATTAATCTCATTATAATATTTACTATTATATATATATCTAAATTATATATAATATACTATCTATATCTATACTTTGTCAAATATATTTCTATATCTACTCTCTATAATCTACTTATTTCCTTCCCTATATATATATACCTTTTATGAGGTATTAAAATGTGAATTTTGCAAAAATATTTATACTCACTCTACAGTCCTCCATTATTATTTACAATTACATTCCATACCCTGGCATATAAACTTTTCTTTATATATCTATACTTATTTATGGTAGTTTATAGTTGTTTTTCATTTATGATAGGTTAGTATACTTTTTTACTATATTTCTAATCAAATATCCTCCTATTACTATAACTACCTAGGTCCCTATATTAGTTACTCGGTGTTATATTATGCAGTATATTGTATCACTATCTTTCCCCTATCGCTTGTTATTTTAACATAAATTTTTATTATTCTTATACCTATATAGTTATTAAATATATATATTAGGCTATTTAATAGATTGTTAATATATGAGCATTTTATATTTTTGCATTCGGTTCGATAATTTTCTAATATATATGATACTACATCATACATATATAATAACTTAGGAGGTATGTATTATCTAATATAATTTTATATAACATATATTTCTAGTCTACCTATAGTACGCTACATACTACCATATTTATAATAATATACTATACTATAAATATTAAGTTAGGCATAAAAATTTAATCTATTATATGATTATTTAAAAAATAATACATCTATATAATATTATATGTATATATTTATATAGCATATATATATATATATATATTATTACTTATATATATATATATGAAACATTCTAAAGTTGGTAAATAATATAATTAATAAACAATTTCATTTCTATCATCCTAGATAAAAACAGATGTATATGAATAAATATAAATCATTTGACACGAACGGAGAAGAACATCTTTTAAAATTTCCCAAGTAAAGGTTCTATGTGAACAATTGGCTTAAAATTCACGTGACCTAAGATTGAGGTTGTTTAATTTATCATCATAATTTTATCAATTTATAATTTAAATTTTAAAGTTTTATTAATATTTGTTAAAAAAATATATTTTTATTTTTAAATGAATATTTTGAGGTTTAAATCACTTTTTCTTGTTGTTTTTAAATTAAATGATTATTCCACTAAAAGTATTATTTATATTGTTTCATCTTTTTTAATTTAATTTGTTGAAATCAGACCTGCAAAGCCGGAGCCGGAGCCGGAGCCGGAGCCGGAGCCGGAGCCGGAGCCGGAGCCCGAGCCGAATTGAGCTAGCTTCGGAAAAATATTAGTTTGTTGTGAAACTGGAGTCGGAGGAATGGTAGAAATATATTTGACGTGGAGCGGAGCTTAAGTGAAATAAGTTTATGGTTGAGACGAAACTGAAATAAAAATTAATTTTATCTTAAACTTTCATTCCTTTCCATTATACTTTATAAACAAACATTGTTTTCATAACTTTATGTGAAGTCTGACTTACAGTCATAGTTGTAACTAGTGAGAGGTGGGACGGGCAGATTGAAAACGGAGCTCCCATTGGAAATACGTTTAGTTAATAATATTTTATAGCATTGTTGCTGAATTTCACAGGTAAGTGAGCCATACACTACCCCTACCAAAATTCTTAATAGCTGGAGAAAGTTTGAGCCGGATCCGGTGTCGAAAGTGGAGCAAGCAAATTTAAATGCAAAATTAGTTTTTGAAACAATTTCCTGCTTCGCAGTTCAAATTATATTAAATATTTAATTATAAATATTTGTATATTTGCCTACG
>JABUQX010096602.1:17500-20000 GCA_015478945.1 Trachelipus rathkii
ATTTTTATTAATTAAATTAGTAAGTCACAAACGTACGAGAAATAAAAATTAAATTACATTTTAAACCGACGCACCTACCAGTTTTACCCCAAAAAAAAATTTTCACACTAGCATTTTTCAAAAAATTACTAAAAATATTTATTTTCACATTTTTAATATTTTCTTTATTTTATAGCATTTAAGAAGGTTCAAATTTGAGAAAAAACATTTAAGTATGGGTGTAACTTGAAATTTTGATTTTTCATGACTTGACAAAAAAAAAGCCTAATTTTTACCAGTTTTCTCCCATTTGATCTGTATATATATATATATATATATATATATATATATATATATATATATATATATATATATATATATATATATATATATATATATATATATATATATATATATATATATATATATATATATATATATATATATATATATATATATATATAATTAAATATTTGAGTTGGTCATATTAAATAATTTTTTTTATTTAGGCTAAACCGTTTTCTATTAATATTTCAAGGTACTCTTTTTTTTCTTTATAATTCTAAAGTATTTTAGTAATATTTTTATTATTTTATGTTTTATTAAATATTTTTTGTTATAAAATATTATTTATTATGTATAGTATTTTAACATACCATTTATAAACATAGTATTTATAAATAATTTTATACTCTAAAAATTCACAGATATGATATCCGCCAATTGCTTTGGGCACGGATTAGTCCTATTTTTAATGTTAAAAGCGTATTTAAATAGTGGCTATTCTTTCCTTTTTCTTTTCAATTTTGCATAATCTTATATATTTATTATGTAATAATTTCATTTATTTGACCAACTTTCGCAAAAAAAATAAGAGAATATTATCGTAACATTATGAAATTTGCAAAAATAGATCGTTTCTAAAATGTCAACTCGTGCTGAGCACGAGTAGCACGAGTGCAGGGTCGCCTCTGATATATATATATATATATATATATATATATATATATATATATATATATATATATATATATATATATATATATATATATATATATATATATATATATATATTTTATATTAAAATAATTTTTTTTTTTTTTTTTTTATTATTATTTTTGCATATATATATATATATTATTATTAATATATATTATTATTATATATATCTATATATATATATCATTATTATATATACATATATCATTTCATATATTTATATATCAGATTTTTATATATATATATATGTATATATATTACGTATTATTATTATTATTATTATTATATATTATATATATATTATATTATATATATATATTATATATTACATATACATATATATATATATATATATTTATATATATATATATATATATATATATATATATATATATATATATATATATTATTATTATATATATTATTATTATTAAATATATATATATATATATATATATATATATATATATATTATATATATTATTATATATATATATATATATATATATATATATATATATATATATATATATATATATATTATTATATATATAATTATATATATATATATATATATATTATTATATATATATATATATATATGAGATAATTACATGACAACTGTCAATCCATATTCAAAACTACAAGACACAAGGGAAAGGGAATACTGTTGGACGCAGAAACCAGGAAATGTAAAAAAAAAAAAAAAAAAAAAAAAAAAAAATATAGTCTGTGTTATATAAAAGGAATACAATTTTGGAATCCTGGTAGAAATTTACACAGAACAAAAATAAAAAAACAAAACAAAATTGTTAATAATTTATTAATATGATTAGAGAGCCTATTTAGAGACCTTTTATTGGTTACTCGTTAAAATAAATAGACTTTCTATTAAATTTTGCTTTTTTTTTTTTTTTACTAAAGAATACCCCAAGGTATACCGCACCGGGGATGGTGTAGGGAGTCGGGGTTCCCGCCTGGGAACTACGGTACCTCCTCTGGGAGGGTCCTGGAACCCCTGCTCTTTTGGTATTTGCGTCGCGGGGTTCCTCCGCCCCTACGGGGTATGGAAAACGTCCCCCACGTTCCCGTCGGCTCGAGCCCCTAAAAAAAAACAATATTTATTTTATTTATTTATTTATTTATTATTTTTTACATTTTCCTAACCAAAATTTTACAAGGATTCCAAAAATGTATTCCTTTTCGCTGTAGCTATTGTAGTTTTTGAGATATGATTTATTTTTTTTTTTTTTTTTTTTTTTTTTTTTTTCCGCCCTAAAATTTTGCCAGGATTCCAACAATGTATTCCTTTTTCCTGTAACTATTGTAGTTTTTGAGATATGGATCGATGATAGTTGTCGCTCTAAACCAAATATCACCTATATATATATATATATATATATATATATATATATATATATATATATATATATATATATATATATATATATATGTGTTTATATAAATTTCATATATATATATATATATATATATATATATATATATATATATATATATATAT
>JABUQX010096602.1:30000-32157 GCA_015478945.1 Trachelipus rathkii
TTAGCAAAGAGAAAGAGGAAACCGCAATAGGGGGGTGAGCTTGGAGAGCAGGGCGATTTGCATTAGCCGGTCAAATGCTTGGAATGTAGCGCCACCACGCAAGTCTCCCGTAGTTCCTAAGAGCGAACCATAAATCAGTTAGAAAGGAAAGTATATCGCCAGTAGACTCGAGCGCCGAAAGCCGTACTGGGATCGGAAAGAAGTGATGATTCCAGATGATCTAAGGAATGAGAGTTGAGAAGGGTTTCAAAGATCGTAGAAAGTGAGAGTATGGGCGATAGTTAGAAGGATCAGAGCGGCTTCCTATTTTATTGGAAGGTAGGTTGGGACATGTGGTGTTTCCACATGAGGGAAAGTATTTAGTATAGACATAGAGATACTGTTGAACGAAGTGGCGGGTTAAGCACGGAAAGCAACACTCCCTCAAAACTCGGGGAGGAATGCTATCCGGGCACGCTACCTAACGTTTCATAGTTTCAGGAGCCATGACCGATCAAATGTATCACAGAGGCATAGGCTAGGCAATAGGACCCTGAGAGATGAAGGTGGAAGACTGAGGAATGCCAGAATCGTCCAGGGTTGAGTTAGAGGAAAATAGGAGGCGAAGAGATTGGCCTTTTAAGTTGGAGAATTAGCAACAGAACCATCAGATAAAAAAGAAGAGGAACGACAAGATTTACAGAAGTTGTTAAAGATGTTTTGTTAGCGAGAGGCAGAAAGATTTTATCAGTAGGGAATCAAGGAGTAGCGCACTTTCGTTTGTGAAGCCCGCTTTGCGCCGAGCAGAGTATATCCTGCAACGAATTCTAGCTGAATGAAAATTAGCGAGAGTGAATAGAAGAACGAAAATTTTTCCACCCCGTACGCACTGTCTCTCGCTTGAATGGCTAGAGAGAAAGCAACGCTCGATCAATATATTATATATATATATATATATATTTATATATATTATATATATATATATATATATATAGTACTATATATATATACTATGTATATATATATTATATATATATATATTTGGTATATATATATATTATATATTATATTTATATATTATATATATATATTTATATTATATATATATATATCTATATTATATATATATATATATATATATATATATATATATATAATATATTATATATACCTCTATATATATATATATACTATATATATATATAGTATATATATATATATATATATAGTTATATATATAATATAATATATATAAATATATATATTATGTATTTATATATATAATAATTATATATATATATATGCATATATATATAATTTATATATATATATAAATATATATATATTTATATTAATTATCTTATATATATATATTCTTATATATATATATTATACATACATATTAATTATTATTATATATATATATATATATAGTATTATATATTATATATATATATAATATTCAAACAAAAAGAAATCTTAAAAAAAAAAAAAAAAAAAAAAAAAAAAAAAAAACAAAAAATATATTATATAGAATATATATAATATATATATTAATAATATATATATTATAAATACATATTATATTTATATTATTATATATAATATATATATATATATCTATATATATAGATATATATATATATTATATATATATACATTATATATATTTTATATTATATATATATATTCCATAATATATATATATAGATATATATTTATTATTATTAAATAATAATCTCTATGATTTTATTAATATATATTGTATTTGTATATGCTAAATGTATTATATGTATTTATATAATATATAGTATATATATTTAATATATTAATATAATTATATTATATATCTATATATTATATATATATAATTATATATATACTTATATATATATATATATATAGTATTATATATATATATATATTATATATATATATTATTATAATATATATATATATCTATATACATATAACATATATATATATATTATATATTATATATAATATATATATATATATATATATTATTTCTATATATATATATAATATAATATATATTTATATCTATATATATATATATATTTATATATATATTTCTATATATATTATATATATATATATTATATTATATATTATATATATTATATATATAATATATATATATATATAATATATATA
>JABUQX010096603.1:0-12500 GCA_015478945.1 Trachelipus rathkii
ATATATTTCGCCCAAAAAGTTTTCTTCTGTGGGCGATGTTTTAGGTAAAAGCCTTGGGATATTAAATCGCTATCTGCTGCTTCACTTTATTGTACAAGTAAATACTTTCCAACAAAAATTCAATATTTCCACTCTTAAATACCACGCGAGGTGCCTAAAAACAAAAAAAAAATTAATTAAAAAATAAATAAATGAATGAAAAGTGGGCAGTCATATAAAACTACCTTTTAACATTTTGTAACAAAAATTATTAAATATATGACACTGTTAAGTTGAACAAAATTTCTCAACAAAATACAAATGTAAAGTTAAAAACTAATGTCTTTTATTGAAGAAGAAATTCATAAATTACAAATAAAAGTTAAATCAGTTTATCTATAAAGATGACACTTAGAGTTGAAATTAAAAAATGAAAAATAAAAATCTTTTCTTAGTCCAAAAATTAAAAATTAAAAATGAGTTTAGTAACAACAAATAATAAAAAAAAATTGGAGCCAAGAAACTTTAAAAATTATTTTTATTTTTCAAAATAAATTGTAAGTTGAGAATGTTCTGGTGGTTGAAGTGTAGTGTAGATTATTTTATAGTGTAATTAAGAATTGATTCCAACAGCGACTAGTTTGTTAAAAAAAAAAAAAAAACGAGGGAGAGGAGCTAAATAAAAATGAAAAAAAAGGGAGGGAAAAAGGGATGTTTTAAAAGGGTGCAAAAATTTTATAAAATTAGAAACAAAAAAACTAAATCGAATATATAAGCAAGGGTCCAGGATCGCGTGCATTATTATTATTATTATTATTCTTAGTATTATCGTTATTTTCACATGTCGTTCTTATCTTAATTTATTATTATTATTATTATTATTATTATTATTATTATTATTATTATTATTATTATTATTATTATTATTATTATTATTATTATTATTATTATTATTATTATTATTATTATTATTATTATTATTATTTATTATTATTATTATTATTATTATTATTATTATTATTATTATTATTATTAATGTGGTTCTCATGACTATTTTATAAAAACTTAAAAAGGCCAGGAAATATTCACCAAAATTAACTTTACATTGAAAAGTTGGAAAGGAAAAAATGAAAAGTGAAAGAAAATATAAATAAAAGAGAAAATCGAACACGAATCTGGAGCGAAAATAATATATATTTTTCTTTGGAGTTCGGGAGGGAGTTTATGAAAAAAACTGCTGGGGGTAACACAAGAAGAAAAATATAAATCAAATCTCGTTGTTTCATAAAAATTAAATAAAGGAAATAAAACTTTGAAATTCAGAATAAAAATGAAAAAGGAAAAATCGAGTGAAACTTAAATATTATTTTGTGGACGAATTTTAAAAATCAAAAATAATTATTACGACCGAGTGTAAAAGTTTTCTTGTCGTGTGGAAAAATGAATTTATAAAAACCAAACAAATTCAAAACTTACCAGATCACAAACTGAGGACAAAGGAAGAAAATAGACTTGTCGGTAGCGCATCAGGAATCAGAATAAATTTTAAGAATGAACCAGCGCTTTCTTATAGGAAAAAAAAGGGGGAAAGAGGGGGGAATGATTTGGACGTTAGTTTCAAATGATAATGGATGTTTATTGAATAAATATATTAATCAGAAGTACAAAATTAAATTTGATACAAAAAGGACTTTGGTTATGTGGTAAAAGATTTTTTGGAGCGTACGTGAGGAAAAAAAGAAATTTTATCTTAGAAGATAAAATTTGATAATGGAGAGGGAAAATAGATATCTCTATTTTTTCTTTTTCATATTGTCTTTAACAGATAAATCCTGTTAAAGAGGTCCCCTGCCAGTGAAAAGAAAAGGAAATTGAGGTATGCAATTTATGCAGGAGGATTTGAATATGTGGGTTCTAGTCCAGGGTATATGGAAGAGGTTGATTTTGGTTCGGGTATAGGTGCACGTTGGACCACGGTATATTGAACACTAGGGGCTGCAGAAGGAGCTGCAGGGGGTACGGGAGTAGGGCGAAGTTTAAAATAAACCAAACAGATTCCTAAGATGCTTAGTATGGTCGCAAAAATGGAAAATCCGGATATAGAAAAAGAATGGATATTTATGCTTTTCTGAGTTTGTAAAGTTTGATTGATGGTGTCAAGAGACTCATCCCAATGGGGATGTAATGGTTTTAATTTTAATTTGGAAGTCAGAGAAGTAACATTTGGGATAAAATTTTGACGATCAAGTGGGTATTCCGGAAGTTGCGAATCTTTGTTAATCCAACTTGTTTGCACGGAAGAATGGGAAGGGTACTTGAAGGTGTATTTGTCTGAAACAAATGTGCATCCTTGTGGGAGAAGGAAAATGTTACTAGTAATTAATCTGGGTTGACTTTTGGGACAGGAGATTGAAGCTACGACCTTGGAAGGAAAGGAAAGTAAGGTTTGATTTCCGGCTTCTAGAGTATAGGGTGTTTTGTAAGGATAAGGATTATACCTGCAACGAATGGTGTTGTTTATTGCAAAATTTGGGAATAGAGTACAGGCGTTATAGATTTCCCTTGGTAACTGGATTGAGGAGAAACCAAAAGTAAGGAAAAGTTAAAATTTGTTTATGTCATAGGGAGTCTCTTAGAAAAGAAATTTAGTTGAGAGGATGTGGGGATTATCTACGTGACTAAAAAACCAGAAAAGAAAAAAAAATTTTAAATTTCGTGAGAGTGTGGTATTATAGTTTCAGAAATGTAGAGTAGTACGAATAAGAAGTTAGTTGGAGAACATTAGAGAGTTTCGTTTGAGAAGGAATTTAATGCATAATGAGAGACTAGATGCTAACAATTTATCTGTGTACAGAGCTTACTGTAAGTGTTCAAGTTTTAGATGTAAGCAATAGCATTAATAATGTGTGCATTTTTAATTCTTGATATATTTGGTTACCATGGGAAGCAAAGGAAAAGAATATGGTTTAATACATTAAATTTCATAAATAAATAGATATTTGATGTTACTAATAATAAAATAAAAAAATATATATGGGGAAGCAAAATTATATTTGTTCTATTTAAAAATTTTCTTGTGTTTAGCTTTGCTATTTCTTGGATTAATTCTATAGAGGAGTTGGATGAATTTATATATTCTGTTAACACTTTTAAATTTTCTTTTATATCTGTGAAAGTATTAGTATTTTGATATTTTGTTTTCTAATTTCAGAACGAAGATTGTTATTACCAAGGTAAAGAAGATCCAATTTCTCAAACATTTTGTGTGTGAAGATAGGGGAGAAGAAAAGTTTCATGAGAAAAGGGTTGTATATTGGATTAATAAGGAAATAAAATTCGAAATTTTAGTGATCTTACCATTAATTTGTTATAAACTTTTCTTTTTAATATTCTTTAATGAAAATGTGTTTACAGTTTCATAATTTTACATGTTAGAAATGTTTTTCTAATATGTTTTGTTATTTATACATTGATGTAAATAAATGTAAAATAGTCGGCCCGTGGTACTTTTAAAATTAAGGAACACTTATGATTTAGGAGGTCTTGGGGGCGGTAAACCTCTACCTTGAGGGATGTTTTGTGGTGGAGGAAGTAAGTATTCTCTGTTCCCTCTTAATACAGTACCCTGTTGTCTGTTCCTTAAAGCCATGGGGTGTGGAATGTTGGCGTTTCTCATTGGGAAATTAGGAACGAACGTGTGGTCACGAGATCTATCATCAGGAGGAGAGGGAGGAGAAGTAGATCTAGCTGAAGTGATAGGAAGTGGAGGAGGGGAGTCGTGAGTGGAAGGAATTTGAAGATCTGACGGAGGAAGCAAAGAACCTTGTGGGATAGGCGGAGGTGGTGGTAAAGGAGGTTTTGGAATTGGGATAGGATGTGCAACTTTGAAATGAAGTTTAGGGGGCACATCAGGTGGGGGAGGAGATCGAGAACCTGATGCTGGAAGTTGAGACGGGGAAAGAGAATCGTCGAAAGATAGAGGCGGAGGTGTGGTAGAGGGAAAACCTTTAAAATTAACTCTAGGAGGAGGGGAAGGGGAGAAAAGGAAATTGGGATTTGGAGGTGGCAAATGAGCGTGGGATGGAGACGGGGATTGAGCAGGAGGAGGGGGTGATGGATGAGATGGTGCTGGAAGAGGTGAATGAGGTTGTGAAGGAAGAAGAGAATGAGACGAAGGAGGAGAAGAAGAAGGAGGTGGGGACAAGGAAGGAGGTGGTAAAGGAACCGGTGGAGGGGTTTGCAATGAAGGAGGGAGCTGTCTTTGGAAGTAAATAGTGTGAGGAATAGCAGAGGAAGAAGGAGGGGGAGAAGGGTTAGCTAGTTGAGAGGTTTTAGGAGGTGGTTCTTGAGACGGTGGGTCTTTAGGAGGGGGAGGGTCGACTGTTGGGTTTGAGGAAGGAATAGGAACATTATCAGCTCTAAGTTTGGTGATCTTAATATTGTCCCTATGGACAATGAAAGTTTTGTTCGTTTGTAAACATTGCAAAAGCAACTTGTTGAAATGTACCAACTGCTTAACTTGAAAGGGGCCGCACCATTTGGGAAAAAGCTTCGGTGACTGCCCGGGTTTCTTTACGTCCAGCACAAAAACATAATCACCAAGTCTAATTGGTGTTGAAGATGCCTTCTTATGTTGTTTATGCATTTGTGTATTAGTTTCCCGCAAAAGATGTTCACGAGCTTGGTCTCGAATGAGATTCGCTCTTTCTGCAAGATCTCTGACGTATTCAATAGGTTTAGATGGTTCGGAACCTTTAGTAAAAGGAGAAATATAATTGGGGAGATCCCAAGGAAGACGTTTGTTGTAAGAATACAGAAGAAAATGAGGAGTACAACCTATAGAAGCATTGTACGTAGAATTGATAGCGATTTGAGTAAACGGAATTAATTTTCCCCAGTCATTATGGTTCGAATTGACATAATGACGTAGGTGGTTTGCAATCTGCAACATAGCTCTTTCCGCCAAGGAATTACTTTCTGGATGTCTAACAACGATGTTAACAGCTTTGATTTTCCACTGCTTACAAATTTCTTTTAAGAACTGAGAAGTCATCTCTGGGGCGCGGTCACTCAAAATAATTTGAGGACAGCTATGGCGGCAGATTATCCTTTCCAGAAGTGCGTGAGCAATGTCCTTTGCGGTGTGCTGAATGAGAGGCACCAGCTCTACATATCTTGTAAGGCTGTCTTTCATTACCAATATATATCTGGCCTTTGTCTTCTTGCAGGTTGGCAAAGGGCCAAGGACATCGAGATGAATCTTCGAGAACGGCTCCAGGGGGATGGGGTACGATTTGATTTGGCCTTTTTAGGTTTGCTACCCTTTACTCTCTGACAGGAGGTGCAGGTATTGCAATAATCCTTCACCAGAGTGTATAGTTTCGGGAATATGTATTTTTCCCTGATCCTATACACAGTTCTGTCAACACCACAGTGTCCTGCTGGGAGAGAGTCATGGTTGAATTCGATGATGGAATGGATCATGGAATCCGGCACCTGGAGCAAAAATGCACCATTTTGCGTGGCATAATGGAGAATGTCGTCAATGATGACATGGGGAAACGTATCAGCAGAAAGCTAAGTCTTGCTGCTGTAGTATTGCTATGAGAAACAAGAGGGCCTTCTGAAATCACAAAGAGCTGTAACTTGCATTTACGTTTTTTGTTCTTCACGAAGGCTCTTCTCGTGAGATGAAGTGGTGTTGGCAAAAGAAGTATTTTGAGCGAAAACTTGCGTTAAAGCGGGTGGGTTGCGACTCAAGTAATCAGGTACTATATTCAATTTTCCTTGCTTGTAGATAATGGTGGGATTGAAATGTTGAATAAATAAATTCCATCTTTCAAGTCTCCCAGAAAGTTGTCTATGTCTGATGAGGTGTATCAGAGGCTGATTATCGGTAATAATCGTCACCTCGTATCCGAAGATCGTATTTCGAAATTTGCGCAATGCAAAAACAATCGCTAAAGCTTCCAATTCCAAGGTATGGTAATTTGTTTCCGCTTTTGAAAGAGATCTAGAGATAAAGGAGAGAGGCTTCTCTTTATTGTTATCATCCATTTGAAATAGAACGGCTCCCAGAGCAACATTAGAAGCATCAGTGTTTATAAAGAAAGGTTTGGTATAATCAGGATAGCACAATTGTGGTTGCAACAAGAGTTTGTTTTTGAGTATTTCGAAAGCCTCATTTTGTTCAGGACCCCAGAAAAATGTGCTGTTCTTTTTTATGAGTTGTGTAATAGGCTTGACAGTCTGGGAGTAATGGGGTAATAAATGAGAAAAATAAGTTAGAAAACCAAGGAGAGACCGCGTTTCTGAGACGTTTGTTGGGGGTTTGAACCCTGTGAGAGTCTTGAGTTTCAGAGGATCTGGGGATATTCCGTTTTTGGAGATTTTAAAACCGAGAAAAAGGAGAGAGGTCCTCAGAAACTTACACTTTGAAAGTTTCATTTTAAGCTTGTTTTTGCGAAAAGAATCGAAGACTTTCTTTATATTTTCTAGGTGATTTTCCAGAGATGTTCCCATGATAAGAACGTCGTCGAGGAAAACTCTGCAGGCGTCACCTAATAGATGATGCAAAGCAAGCTCCATTAGATTTGCAAAGGTGGAGGGCGCGTTTGCCAATCCAAAGTTTAATCTTGTAGGGGTATACAGACCTCTAGTTGTTCTGAAAGCGAGGAGTGGTTGTGTCTCCTCGTCGATTTCAATGCAGGTATAGCCCGATTTTAAGTCCAGAGCTGTGAAGAAGGAACTGTTACCTAGAGAACTTAAAATGTCCGTAATACACGGAAGGGGGAAGCGCGAAAGGACAGTATGGGAATTAAGAAGTCTATAGTCTGCAACAATACGGGGAGTTGCAGATCCTTTTTTTGGTATCACCAGAATGGGGGCGCTGTGAGGGCTGGAGATGGTTCTAATATAACCTTTGTCCAACGAATCCTCCACCGACCGCTCAATATCTTTGAGGTAGCGGTGGGGGAGTCGATATTGAGGTCGGTATAATACCTTTGGCGCGTCGTCTTTCAAGGTAACACTAAACTTCGTTAGGGGACAAATAGGGACTTCATCATCTTCCAAAGCGATTATATCCTTGTAGTCCATGAGAAGATCCAATAAATTTTCCAGTTGATTTGGATCAGTGAGTGTTGCGCACTCATCTTCCTCGTTTTTGAAAGACTCTTGAATAATTTCTTTATATGTTTTACGAAGTTGGGACGGGGTTAAACCTTTAGACGAGGAAGCGACATTAATATGCGAAGTGTCCAAAGGAGAGTCAAGAGTGAAAAGAGGATTGGCTATAGTTAAAAAAGTATTTGTTTGCAGCGTGTGAGGTGCTGCTGACATATTTATAATATCCAAAAGAACGTGACCTTTATCAACCGAGCTCATTACACCACCTATAAAGAGAAAGTTATGAAGAAAAGCCTTTTCAGAAGTTAAAATTAGTTTTTCGGGAGGGGGGGTGTTCGCTAAAGATAGAGCTTTGACAGATAAAGTTGTCTTAGAGTAGGAATCAAGGGTGACATTTTCAATAATAGAGAGGTTATACCTTGTGTCAGTATCAATTAATAAATCATTAACAAAGCTAGTTTCATTATGATAAAGAGGTAAAGATGTGTTGTGGTGTACCTCTGGTGTGGGACTGCTTTGGCGCTGGGGATAGATGGGAGTAAGAGGCATTGAAATGTAGGCAGTGTCAGATAAAACAGCTATAGTATTCTTATGCGCCTCAAAACGTATATTAGGTAAAGCTAGAAAATTAGTTCCCAAAAGAAAATCTGCTTTGAACCCACAGAGCGAATCATCAATGACAATGAAATTTATTGGTACAACTACGTGTTGAATGTGGAGATACAGAACCGTAGTCCCGATCTGGTCAAAAACGTCACCAGTGATGGATTTCAAAGTGATCGGTGTTTTAGTAAGTGGTATATTAATACAAAATTTGTTTTCTAACTCTAATATAAGAGATCGTCTGGCCAAGCTCGAGTTGCTGCCTGAGTCAAGGAGAAGACGTTTATTATGTAAAGTGTATTCATTGAATGATATATGCGTGTTTAGAAAATAGGCGGGTCCAATCAATGAGTGAGAATTTGCGTCTACATCTACTGCCAAATTAGTGTCATTTGTGAAAGATGAAGAAAAAGTTAGCTCTTGTTGAAGAGCGGGAAGAGTAGAGGGAGGATGTAAATCTTTGGGATACAGAGGAAGCTGGGACTCCGCATTAGGTAGTGGGTGAGAAGAAGGAGACGAAAAATTTGGAGCGGGAGATATAAAAGTATCGTCTAAAACTAAATTAGGAGAAGATGGATGGGGAGTGGTTAAAATAGCTTCATTAAAAGTGACAAAAGAATCAGAGAAATCATTTATAGAAATCTGGTCAGTGCCCTGTGATTCAATATTCGGGGTATTTAAAGAGTCAAACTCATTATGAGAGAAGGAAGTTAATTTGGGGGATATAGTAAAACTAGTGATCAAATATTCAAAAGAACGAGAGTTAATATGAGATTCCAAAGGTAAAAGATTGTTAAAATAAGAGGGAGAAGGAAGTAAATTATGCGAAGAGTTTGGAGAAATATTTCCTAATAAATTATTCCTATATAAACCAGTAGGAATAGTTTCATTATCTAATGCATTTCCATTTAATTTAGAGTAAAATATTTTACTAATGTCAGTGGCGTAAGCGTTTCCTCTACTTATTACGTCATATCTACTAACTAATTTATTTCGCCTGTATTTATTGAAAGAGAACCTTTCAATTTCATTTATATGCCTTGTATCAACAAGCGCTTCCCCAAATGTCATGCCATGTCCCACCGGACCCTTTGGCATACCTAATCTCACCCTCTTGCTGCGTCTCACCTCAGCGTCTGAACTCACTTGTTCACCATATGTTAAACTCATTCTATTACTGGGCAAGTGCTCTATAGCCGCGAGAGCCATCTGCTTTCCAAATGTGTTTGCAGAACTGTCAACAATACTTTCTGTGCTATCAAATAACATACCTGCCTCAATATGCACTCTATCTCCTAATATTGGTACATCGCGTGGTATATCATATAAAGAAAAATAATTGATACTCCTACCTTCCAATTGATCATCATCTGCAAACTCCATATTTAAAGTTATATGTGACTTAACCTCAAATCCAACTACAATTGACAACTTCACCATCGTTACCATCTCCAATTTCATCTGTGCTTGAGCTTTCAACATCAACTTGCAACTGCTTCAAATACACCTCGCTCTTGGAGTTGACTGTTGCCACACTGCGGCCTACCTCGTCAATATCTGCGCCTGGCGAATCTGGGTCATAAACCTCAGTAATCTGAAAATTTTTAATAAAATTTTGGCAAGTGAAAGATTCAAATTGCACTCTCCCAACTTGGAATGTGCAATATGATCTTCCTTTAGCCTTAATACACTTTGACATGTCTACTGCTTTTCTATTTCTGGGCTTAAAAAGTGTTACACCATTATCAGACTCAGCGGAGTCATGAAAACCTAATCCTAAAAATTGTAAGTCAGCGCTAGAAATGCTATCATTAAAAGTTATATCATTTCTGAGGCATGCATGAGAGTTAGTATTAAAATTAAAACTATTATTATTAAAATTAGAATTATTCAGTGGCTTGGCAAAATTAAGACTAGAGAAAACAACCTCGCTGTTGGAATTAACTTGTGTAGAAAGTGTGTTAACATTAGAGAGAAAATTAAAATCATTATTAACAATGTTGGTAGAGTTTATAGAAACAGGATACCGGAGGGGAGAATTTGCTTGGTGTTCTACCCTCCTAAATTTTAAAAATCCTGCTGCTGAGCATCATAATGACCATCGGTATCATTGTCATAATAATAATTTTCTTGATCATCAACATATTGGTCTTCAGGAGTGGAGTCGTAAACGTTTGTAGGCTCTACCATTTGAGTATATGAAGTGGAATTACGCCTCCAGGAGTTGTTGCGATCTGGGTGCGTTCTTTGAAAATTGGGAGATCTGGTATGAGGTTTGACTCCAAGGTAATCCGGTCTAAAAATTCCGGAGCCTTTCCATCTATTTTGTATAATGTCTTGCTTTATTTTGTCAGTGATTGGGACATGCTTCAACGGGGTGTTAGGATCATTAGGACTCCATCGAGAGTCCTTACATTGAGCGGTGGAACCCCTCTTGTGATTTGAAGAACATTTTCGGCAGTATGGGTTGAAAGGGCAATAGGGAGTCGAGTGACCACCCCTCTCACAGTTAAAGCACACAGCAGGCCTCTGGGGTTGAGGAATTTGACGATTTTGATAAAGAGGAGCCTGCGGTTTTGAACGATTATTAAAATTTCGTGGTTGAAAATTGCGGGGTGAGTGCTGAAAATCTTGTCTCTGTGCAAAATTTTGAGATTTTTGGGGAACAGATGCCGTTTTTTGGAAGTGGATATTGGGCTGAGGCATCACATTACGGATAGGGTCATGCAAGCGGCCTTCGGACTTTTCTAACAGATTATTTATTTGGTTGTGAAGATCTAAATCAGGGTTGTGGAATTTCTTGAAATCCCTACGATAAATCTCTGGTTTTTCGGGAAGGAATGTGAATAAATGGCAGAAAGCTGTAGCGGTAATAATTTTGTCATCAGGCTTGTAGGAAGCGTCACGTTTGGCAAGCGTAGTATAGAAATCTGAATAAAGCTGCTGGAGAGAGAGAACAGCCGCGCTGAAGGAGTCGGATTCAGACCAGCGAAAATTTCGTATACGTTGCATGGAATCATAGGGGGAAAGAGCCTTGTCTGGGAAAATGCAAGCTTTCAACCGGGTTAAAAAGTCATCTAAAGTTGTCACCCTAAAAAGCTCTGGATAGGCATTCAAAAACCTGCGAATCTCCGATTTCGGGTTATTAGAGATCTGATTTTGCGCCTGAGCCAATTTTGATGGCTCAGAGATGCAATTTTTCAGGGCAATATTCTCACGGACATTCGCGTCCCAATGAAGTAAACTAGGGCCTACCCACTTGCCATCTATACGCCCCTCAAGAAGCAACTCGGGCTTCGTAACCTGTGTTATGGTTGCGATAGGTTGTGCAGGAGAGGGGGGTGTGGTAACATCATCACCTGCCATATTAGTGAATTGTGGGGAGAACGAGAATTAAGCAAAAATAATAGCCCAAAATAATGCCTTGTGAGAGAGCTTTTGAAATTTAAATTGAATTTAATGGGCTAAATACTGCAAGTTTGAGAATGAAAATATATTTCAAAAATAATTCTGACTTTAAAAAAATAAAATTAGAGAAAATTTGATGTACCGTAAGTCTGAAGGTCCTCAAAGCGTTGTGAAACCTGGCACCTGGGAGCTTGAGAGCGCTGCGAATCGTGAGTCCCACCAATTTTCTTCGCCACTTTCGCCCCAAAAATTTCTTCTGTGGGCGATGTTTTAGGTAAAAGCCTTGGGATATTAAATCGCTATCTGCTGCTTCACTTTATTGTACAAGTAAATAATTTCAAACAAAATTTCAATAATATTTCCACTCTTAAATACCACGCGAGGTGCCTAAAAACAAAAAAAATTAAAAAAATAAATAAATGAATTTCAAAGTGGGCAGTCATATAAAACTACCTTTTAACATTTTGTAACAAAAATTATTAAATATATGACACTGTTAAGTTGAACAAAATTTCTCAACAAAATACAAATGTAAAGTTAAAAACTAGTGTCTTTTATTGAAGAAGAAATTCATAAATTACAAATAAAAGTTAAATCAGTTTATCTATAAAGATGACACTTAGAGTTGAAATTAAAAAATGAAAAATAAAAATCTTTTCTTGGTCCAAATGAAAAATTAAAAATGAGTTTAGTAACAACAAAATAAAAAAAAACCAAGAAACTTTAAAAATTATTTTTATTTTTTTCAAAAATAAATTGTAAGTTGAGAATGTTCTGGTGGTTGAAGTGTAGTGTAGATTATTTTATAGTGTAATTAAGAATTGATTTCAACAGCGACTAGTTTGTTTAAAAAAAACTAGGGTGAGGAGCTTAAAAAAAAAAAAACGGGAGGCACAAAGGGATGTTTTAAAAGGGTGCAAAAATTTTATAAAATTAGAAACAAAAAAACTAAATCGAATATATAAGCAAGGGTCCAGGATCGCGTGCATTATTATTATTATTATTATTCTTAGTATTATCGTTATTTTTACATGTCGTTCTTATCTTAATTTATTATTATTATTATTATTATTATTATTATTATTATTATTATTATTATTATTATTATTATTATTATTATTATTATTATTATTATTATTATTATTATTATTATTATTATTATTATTATTATTAATGTGGTTCTCATGACTATTTTATAAAAACTTAAAAAGGCCAGGAAATATTTCACCAAAAACTTTACATTGGAAAGATGGAACTAGGTAAGGATCACAAGTGAAAGAAAATATAAATAAAAGAGAAAATCGAACACGAATCTGAAGCGAAAATAATTTATATTTTCTTTGGAGTTTGGGAGGGAGTTTATGAAAAAAAAACTGCTGGGG
>JABUQX010096603.1:22500-27500 GCA_015478945.1 Trachelipus rathkii
GTTTTCAATGTAAATATATATATTATATATATATATATTATATATTATTATATATATATATATTATTATTATATATATAAGAAGAAGAAGAAGAGCAGTTATATATAAATATATATATATATATATATATATATATATATATATATATATATATATATATATATATATAAGATATACATAGACATATCTCTAAACATAGATATATATTTCATACATATATAAAGTATTCTACTTAAAAAGGTTGAGTGATGTATATATATATATATATATTATATACATATATATATTAAAGAAAGAAGAATATATATATAGTATATGTTATATATATATATATATATATATATATATATATATATATATATATATATATTAATAATTTTATATATTTATATTTATATATATATATTTTTTTTTTTTTGCAGCTTTATCAGCAGCTGCCAAATGCTATCGACATACTGATAGTTCTAGCGAGAATACTGTCTGAAGAAGCTAGCTGAATAAAAAGCACAGCTAGTTGACTTCAAGCCAATATGAAAACGAAAACACATTAAAAATATAAAAAAAAGTATGTTTATAATATGTTAGCAATTAGTAATTACTCCTTCAGTACCTATCGATTGATGTATCTTTTTTTAGCAGTTTTTCTACTAATAAACCCTTAAAAACGTCGTCTGGCGAAACATCTGTCGCCTTTTTATTTCGTTTTAAAGTGGGTACCTCTGCACCCCTGCCTACGCCCATGTATATATATATATATATATATATATATATATATATATATATATATATATATATATTGGTATATATATATATAGCAGGATATATATATATATATATATATATATATATATACCTACATATATATATATATATATATATATATATATATATATATATATATGACAAAAAACGTGAATCAAAATATTATTTGAGGATGAATTAATAGATAAATAAATTAAATAGATAAATAAATTATTAAATGAATAAATTAGTAAATAAATAAATAAATATATAAATAAATAAATAAATAGATAAATAAATAAATAAATAAATAAATAAATAAATAAATAAATAAATAAATAAATAAATAAATAAATAAATATCTAACATTTCTCTTGTTTCCGCTAAATATACATTTTCTCTAACATATATTTGGTCTAGTTTGAATGATAAACTATTTTATTTTATTTTTAGAGTTAATACTTTTATTTATTTTTTTAAAAAAGATGTTGCACGAGAATTCCTTTATTAAAGTAGAAATTCTTTAAAGAAAAAAGGAACTACCGTATTGTTCTTTGACTATTTGATTTTTGTTCGAATATCACGATCACTGTACTACATTAAATGGGTTAATAACTTCATTTCATGGGATTTTATAATTTGTAACTTACTATAAAACCCTATATTACACAGATTCAAAGTACGGTACTTTTCTAGCTTCAAGATAGATTTTACAAGCTAGCAGAGTAGGTTTTAACATAAATTTCAACCATATTGTATCATACATTCATCAAAGAGTATTAATATTTGTTTTCATTTTTTTTAATTTGATTTCTAAATAGTAACATTCAAAACTGGCAAATAAGAGATAATTTTACCATTTTTTTTCTTTTGTTATAAATATTAATATTTCAATTCATTACTGATAATTTTTTAAAAAACGGCAATAAGTGGGATATTAGAAAATTACCCAATTTGGTGGTCTGTTAACCGACATTTATTTTATAAGTACGAGTTTCTCAGCATAAATAGTACAGTATCTTTAGATTCATGGTGGCTGTGAACATGGGCGTAGGCAGGATTTCATTTAGGGGGGGCAAAGGTTGAGTGATATATATATATATATATATATATATATATATAATATATTATATATATTATATATATATTATATTATATATATATATATATATGATATATATATATATATATATATATTATAATATATATATATATAATTATGGGTCCTTCAAAATTGCTGTAATATTTCTTTTATTTTCTGCAAGTTTTTAATGTGTTGTCTGCAGCTGAATATCAAAGGGTACGCCTCCGAGATTGATTTAACAGCTTTGGTAGCCGCCAAATGCTATCGACATACTGAAAGTTCTAGCGGACAATAATGTCAGAAGAATCCAGCTGTGTAAAAGCACAAAGTTAGTTGACTTTAAGCCAATATGAAAACGAAAACACATTAAAACTTTACGAAAATAATATTATATTATCTATCGATTGATCGTTTTTTTCAGTTTTTCCCTGCTACTTAACCCTTTAAAAACGTCGCTGATTTGAAAATATTGAACACCCTTTAATACAGCATAAATAGTACAGTATCTTTAGATTTGTCGTGGTTGTGAATACCTACTTGTATAAATCCTGCGTCTAAAATTTGTACAAGCATTTTATAATTATTACTGTTAAAGTCATCATTGGTAATTTTTATTTTATTATTATAACTATTGCAAATTTAATCATATTTTTAGCCTTATTATAATTTTTTTTATTGGTAATATTCAGATTTTGTAAATTGGAAAATTATATCAGGAATATTGATACTATTCAGATTTGTAAATTCAATCGTTCAATATTAATTAGTATCATCATCTGTATCTTATTAAAATCAATATTTTAATTTATATTATGCGCCACCTTATACTGATGTAAACTCAAGGTAGATTTTAGATCAAAATATATTTTGATCGAACGTATAATTGTGATATTATTTATTATTATTATTATTATTATTATTATTATTATTATTATTATTATTATTATTATTATTATTATTATTATTATTATATTATTATTATTATTATTATTATTATTATTATTATTATTATTATTATTATTATTATTATTATTATTATTATTATTATTATTATTATTATTATTATTATTATTATTAATTATTATTATTATTTATTATTATATTTATTATTATTATTATTATTATTATTTTATTATTATTATTATTATTATTATTATTATTATTATTATTATTATTATTATTATTAATTATTATTATTATTATTATTATTATTATTATTATGATATTATTTTATATATATAAGTATTATTATAGTAACAATTAGATGTAAAATCAGGATTTAGAACTCTCTCTCTTCTCTCTCTTTCTCTCTCTCCATCTCTCTCTCCTCTCTCTCTCTCTCTCTCCCTCTCGCTCATACTCCCCCTCCCGTACTCTCTCTCCCTCTCTCATACTCATGCCCTATCTCCTGCACTCTCTCTCTCATTCTACCTTTTTCGATTCTCTCACTCATTCTCTCCCTCTCTCATACTCATGCTCTATCTCCTGCACTCTCTCTCTCTCTCATTTGCTCTCATTCTCCCTCTTTCGATCCTCTCACTCATCCTCTCGCTCTAACTCTCACCCTAACCCATTCTCTCTTCTTCTCCTCTCTCTCTTCTCTCTCTCCTCCTCTCTCCTCTCTCCTCTCCTCCCTCTCTCTCTTTCTCCTCCCTCTCTCTCTCTCTCTCTCTTCCTCCTTTCCTCCTCATTCTTCCTTTCCCCTCTTTCGATCCTCTCCTCTCACTCCACCTATCGCTTAACTCTTCACCTACCATTCTCTCTCTCCTTTCTCTCTCTTCTTTTCGTCTCTCTCGTCTATCCCTCAGTCTTCTCTCCGCTCTCATCTCTCTCCTCTCATCTCTCCTCTCTTCTCTCTCCTCTCTCTTTCTCTCCTTCTCCTCTCTCTCTTCTCTTCGCTATAGTTTTATAAAAGCTTTTGGAAAATGATCCAAAAATGGACTTCTCAAACAAACATTTTGGGGTTAAGGTAAATAAAACAAAATAAAAAAAGTAATTTTTCCGGATAATGTGAAGGCGGGACAAATATGATCCCAGACCTAGCAAGGTGAAATCTTCCCGAAAAAAAGGTTGTGCCAATGTTCACATTGACCCTAACTTATTTAGCATACAAAACACATTCAGAATAGGTAAACCGGTAAATGGGAAAGAGACCCAGTTTGTCATCCATTCCTTTAAGTTTTTAGTTTGTAAAAGTATCGGTTTTAAGAAATAGTTTTCATTTCGGGTAAAATTATTTTTAAACGGTTTATTTCAGTAGTAAACTTATTTTTATTTATAAACTTAATTTTGACGCTTATTTAAAAATCACTTATAATGCCCAGTATATTGATTTGGGAAAAGATTCTTAAGTTTTTTTGTAAATTTTTAAAAAAAATCTTTTTCCAAAATTAGTAGGCAGTTATAGAGAAGTTTATTAAATTTTAATATATGGTATTTCTTTTTGTATTTTGAAAATTTGTTTAAGTTCTTCCATTTTTACAAAAAAAAAAATACATGTTTTAAACAATAGGTGGATGATGTAACAAAGCTTTGGGTAGTTGCGGTTTGATTAAAATTAAATCTCAGAATTTGCCTTAAATTTTAATTATTGATAACTCACTGCCTTTAAAATAATTTCAAGGGGTATGCTCAAAATTAAACACCATTTTGAAAATTTATTGGGTAATATTTTTATATTTCTTTCATTTTTTTAAAACTATATCATAGGCTAGATTGGTTTAAATTTAAACACCAATTTGTAATTGTTAAACACGTAATCATTTTAAGAGATTCTTATGTGGAAGGTTTGTAAAATTTAACCAAAATTTTAATTTTTTAATATTACTTGCTGTCGTGAAACCTCGGATACCTCAAAATTAATTTTAATTTTAAATGGGCGAATTTGGCTTTGAATGTTTCACTTATCTGATAACTTCTGTAATAAATGAATTCTTTTTCATATTTTTTGGTAGACTTTCTATATCATTTGTTAATTCAATACAAACTTGTAATCCTTGTAAAAATCTTCATAAGGTAGAATTTATAATACTTATTTTATTTTAATTAGAGAACTTTTAAGAAGTATTTTTGATATGTTAAAGGTAATTTGCTCGAAAATTTTTATTTTTGTTAATGGTAATTTTTTTTTTTACCTCGTTTAATTGTAAGCCAATTTTAACTTTTCATTAAAAGA
>JABUQX010096603.1:35000-36942 GCA_015478945.1 Trachelipus rathkii
TCCAGAGAAAGACTTAACGAAAAGGAAACCTGCTGAAGTTATTGCTAACAATCTTGTGGATTTCTTAAAGAAAAAACAACATTGATAAAAGTTTGCAGTCTATTGGTGGTGACTCAACGAATGTTAACACTGGTTGGGAAGGAGGAGTCATGTATTGGGTTGAGGCAAAGCTGAATCGTAAATTCATCTGGTTGGTTTGTGCTCTTCACACGCTAATGAGCTACCTTTGCGGCACTTGGTCACAAAGTTGGATGGAAAAACTTTGCTAACAACAAGTGGAGTGGTAAGATTGGAACATGTTTGAATAACTGCAACAGAACTAGAATCCATCCCGCTCATTTGTCAGGATTCCTTTCCACAGAGCCTTTGGTTCATTGTAGTGAACACTGTTTTGTCAAAGGATCTCTCTACAGGATCAGTGCTTATGGTTAGAGGAGTAAACTCAGGCCATAAGGAAGGTGTACTTTTTCCCACCTGAATCTGGCTTTTATTTAAGAAATTGATCTGCAAGCCACTTTGTTGGTTACAACTGCAAAATAGTATTTGTCGCAAAATAATGGGTTTCACAACTGGCCTTAAAGACACAATTTTAACAGACGTTACACGCTTGTGGAATACTTGTTGGCCGTTTACTATCCTTGCTGTTTACCAATCAAATCGAATTCTCTGGGTGGATAGAACTTCGCCAGCATTCATTCTCAGCCTGAAGCTCTCTAAAATCTCAAAGAAGGCAGTAACAGATATTGTTTTTTGCCAACAATCCAACGTTCATCGTGGTTCGCATTTAGTGAAATGGTGCTTTCAGACACTTTTATGCTATGAAGACCAAGAAGAAAGGAAAGCGCGGGTCCAGTAAGAATTTAAATTGAATTAAGGAATGAAGATGGATGATACAAAACCAGGAGACATCGTATTCCCCTAGGAAAACACGCCAGCAACAGTAAATTCAAAGCCACACTTCCCTTTTTGGAACTGATAGACCTCATCAGAAAAGGTATATGGATCCTCACCCTTACCTTGGTAAACTCAAAATATCAGAAAATAAGAAAGTTTGTTGAAGAGTCAATGCCAATGCAAGTTTCAAAGTGGCCATGTCATGGACAGTTCCATTAAGAGAGGCTGTGTGAATAAGTTAACAGAAGCTCTTGCAAATGTATCTCATGAGAAACGAAGAAGGATTCATTAGAGGGCCAGGAAGCGCAAGCAAAGAAGAATGGATGTCTACTAATGAATCGAAGCAAGATTTGATGAATTTTGTTGGTTGAAGCTTTTTAAATTTTTTACAATGTGTTTTTACAGTGTTTTGTAATAGAGACAAATATATAAAATTAAAATTTGGTTCGAGTTCATTAAACCAATTTGTGAGCGCAAATTTTAATTTATTGGAGTTTATGATTAAGTTATCCCCTTTTTCCGGAAATTTTCAATATCACATTTTATTAATCAAGACGCAAATTTACCAAGTTAAATGTATATGAAAAGGAAAAACCCCTTTTAAATTATGATAATTACACATCAAAAAAAGCACATTTTTGGGAACGCCCCCGATTCACCAAAAAAAACACGAATTTTTTTTTTGGCCTTCCAATTTTATTTTTGCCTTCACAAATTGAACACGCCCTTAATATTATAAACATGTTCTAAATACCGCGGAATTCCTTAGTAGCTTGAAACATCTTATTCTCACCAAGATCAATCAAGATGGACTTTCCTCCGAACGGTGGAAAACCATTCTGAATGCATCTTCAGTAGCATAAAAACCCGAGGAGATTGCCCTCGTGCAAAAAAAAAAAATCACAGAAGTGGACCAGCCGCTGTATTGCAATTATCTGTCAACAGCACTGCTGTGAGATGGTGGCTTTTTTTCTCAGCAATAAACAACGCGATGATGAAGAGATCTGATGTGCCTAGAACTTGAACGTTTCATTGGCCGACATTGCAT
>JABUQX010096604.1:0-20000 GCA_015478945.1 Trachelipus rathkii
AAAAAGTGGGATAAATATGATAAAAAAACATTTTAGTTCCAATATATATGTTTACTGGATATGGGAGACCAGTGGGGATCCATTAACTCAGGCCGAAAGTTTGGTTGTAATATTTGCCATTTAAATGAAAGAAGTTATGTTGTTAAGAGAGATTGGCCTTCTCGTTTTATATATTAAAACATCTCATTATCTCTCATTACACATAACTTCTTTCATTTTAATGGCAAATATTACAACAAACTTTCGGCCTGAGTATGGATCCCAATCTCTCCGACTATACAGTAAATATATACTGGAAACTAAAGCATGTGTATTAATTCTTACTACCCCCTTTTAATTAAAAATATTTTATGGATAGAATCTAAGATGACATTTTTGCTCCCCCTCACAACCAACCCTAATGATGTCCTTAACTATATTACCTCTATTCATCCTTCAGTTTAGTAACGATAGAAATGCCTTCCACAACTCTATCCTTCCTCGAATACCTTAATCACAGGAATACAAATCACTTGCAATTTACTATATATAGAAAAACCAACATTCACACCACCTATTTATCATTGGTGCTATCTAATCATTCCCCAACCACAAAATTAGCTGTTTTCTGTCATCTCTATTTTCTCCGTGCCTTTCGTATATGCTTCTCCTCTTCTAGCACAAGAAACTAATACATCCACAATACTTCAAATCACTGGCCAATCTCTGAGTTTTTCATCACAAAAGCATTTAACAAAGCAAAAAAAAGAGGTACTAGCACCTTTTTCCAGAAAAATAGCAACCACCTCCTTTTTACCAATTCATCATTACCATTATATTCGTTAACACAAATATTACCAAAAAAATACCTCTATCATCCACTGACATCACTTAAAAAACATTCTCAAACCCCCAAAACGAAAGAAAATCTCCAACTGTATAATGATCACATCCCCTTGCAATACTTGCATAAACATATGATAGGTGGAACCATAGTTTGAAAAGAAGAAAAAAATCACATACAGATTGACCTCACAGGCAAGCAACTAAATTCAGCTTTAACCAAGTCCCACTAGGCGTAACACCAGGAGTGCTATTCAATATCCAAACAATATAAGATGATCGAAATTTCAATCACACGAACCATCGCAAAATCAATGGAATCCTTTTGCATTTATAATAGTAACTACAATAAGCATCCCGGTGAAATTAAGATAGATTTTAATACAAAATGAATATCTGAAAACAATCAAAATATTTCACATTTACAGGGGAGAAAATAGAGCCAACTGAAACACACTTAACTGATGAAGATCAAGAAAGAAATCCAATCCTTAGCCTGAATAGGTCTCGCGTGTCGGACGAAAATTAGCTTTCCTTTTTAAATTTATTTCATTAAAAAAAAAGTGTCTTTAACAATGTTTTTTAATTTTGTGTACATTTAGTAATAAATGAAGTGACAGTAAAGAACAACACTAAAAAAGAATCCAAGGCCTCTCCTAAGTATATATATAAATATAATTATATATATAAATACTATATATATATAATATATATATATATATATATATATATATATCATAATATATATATATATATATATATATATAATATATATATATATATAATTATATATATATATAATAGTATATAATATATATATATATATATTAATATATATATATATATATAATATATATATATATATATATATAATAATATATATATATTATATATATCATATATACTATAATAATATTAACTTCAATTAAATAGAATAATTTTGCCCCTCGAATTCGGAAATTTTAAATTTTTTGAGAAATATTTACTTTTTAATAAATAATAATACAATATATTTATTTACAATTATATTTATTTCCTTTTCCGATTCGTTTGAATATATCAAATTTCGAATATTTTTGTTTAAAAACTCGGAAAATTATAATTTGGCCTCAATTTTTAAATTGAAAGCATAGTAAAAACGAAAAAAATTGATTATATTTAGGTATGTTTTTATATATTTTTGCATCAATTTATAACAGGAGTAATATCTATAACATATCATTTTTTAATTTGTTTGATTTACCGCCTCCGTTATTTTGTGTAATTTTACATTAACCCCGTTTGAAACCCGGTTTTTCCTATTTTTGGCGGGCCCGGTGCCGGGGTCGCTAAAATGCCCGGGGTTGGCCGGGGCGGGCCGGGCGGGGCCCGTCGGTTCCTATCGTGATACGGGTTCCAACCCAGCTACTACTGCCCTTTTAGTCACCTACGACATGTGGAACTTATTTTATCAATTCTTCCCACACACACACACTACCAAACCTCATGTGGACCAATTAATATTCATATTATATGTATTATTATTAACACACGCACAGGTATTTATTATTATTATTATTATTATTATTATTATTATTATTATTATTATTATTATTATTATTATTATTATTATTATTTATAAGAAGTTTAGTTGGAAATATTTAAAAATCAATTTAAAGACGAAAATTCCTTTGAAAAGAAACTAAAAATATTTTAAAAATAATTAAAATATTTAGTGAGGTACAAAAAAAAAATTGGTGAATTTCAAGATTTATAAACTATGAATTGATAGATAGTGGTATTTAACCCCTGTGGCAAATTATCTTATCTTGAAGAAGGTATCCTTCTATCTGTTAATGATGATTGGTAGAAATTATTGCAATATAATCAACCTGAAGTGGTGTAGTTTAATTTGTACTTGCAAGCAAAATAAAAATAAAAAAAGTACATTTGATGTATAATGTTGTTCTTGAAGTTTTTTGCCCCCCCCCCTCCTCACATGAGAAATGTTTATGTAATCTGTTCACATTTTTTTTTTTTACTCTTTAGACTTATTTGTATGATTTCTGATAGGTTCTTTAATTTCTGATAATTGAAATAACTTGTATTATAACAAAGGTCCTTTTGATTTATTTATTGAATTATTTCAGAACTCATTAGGGAATGTAATAGGTTATAAAAACCTTTTATGAAAGATATTAAAATTAATCTTATGAAAAATACGTAACAATCAATATGTTATTTAAAAAAAAAAAAAAATAGGAAAAAAGTGTTATAACTTTGCTATTTGTAAAGAAATTTAATATAAAATTTTTAAATTCTTTTCAAAAGAGTTATCCACGTAACATGAATAACTCTTTACAAGTTTTGAAGTTATACTGAAAATAGTTTTTAATTATTTCGTAAGCTTTTCAATCACTTTTCGTTGCAGTTTCTTCATAAATGAATGAGTGAAAAAGTTGATAATAAATAATAATTACACCGAGAGTTGAACTTATCAGTTTCATTTTTAACTTATTTTTTAAGAATTAAGAGGCATCAGTTTTAATAAAAGTGAGTATGATTTATATCTTTGACAGAACTTTCCCTGTTTCTTTTTCGTATGGAAGTATATATATATATATATACTATATATAGATATATATATTATTTTATATATTAAATATATATATCTCTATATTATATATATTATATATATATATTATATATATATATTATATATATAATATAATATATCTATTATATTATATATAATCAAGATTTTTTTTGGGGCCCAACCCTTGTGTCATTTGTAGTTTGGTGTTAATGCACTACAGTCTGTTAGATTACGTACTTATCAAAAGTTTGAATTTAGTCCAAGTTTCTTTTTGTTGTAAATTCTAAACTAATTATTTAAAAATTTAGTATTAAAGGTTGTTCCTTTAGTTTTTATGTATGCATGTATAATGTAAGTCACAATGATAGTAATTTATTTATCTGTTTGAAGTGAATTTATGTAGTTTAGATAAGCTTTAGAATTATTTCTTTTTGTGTTTTTTGGTGGTGGAAACTTTTTATCTAAAAGGAAATTGTAATAATGAAATAAAAGTATTTTTATTTTTTGAAACTGAAGAGAAAGTTGTGTAATGTGGTTAGCCTTGGAAAAGCATTGCTGTCACCTGTAAAATTTTATTTTGCTAAAAGCTCTATTTAATTTGTTTACTTTCCTTTTATCTTTGTTAGGTATTCACATCGTTGAATAAGAACAATTGTAGAATTTCTTGTATATTATTAGCTTATTCAACTCTTAGATGTAATCGAGAATAAATTTGGATAATCTCTGAAAGATAATAATAAGCTACGGTAGTTAGTGCTGATGACATAAACTTAACATGATACATAAACAGAAGACACATACATTTTTTATGCGATTACCTTTCAACTATTTGTGGTTCATAGAAATTGTCTCCATTATTTAATGCATAAGAGGAAGAAAGATCATTTGTGGTTTGACTGGAATAATATATTGGTAAATTAGAAATGTGTTAAATTTTGACATGATTAATTAGTAAGTATTATTAACAGTATAAAAAAAATTGAAATTACATTATCAATAATGTTTTGCTAGCTAAGAATATTTTATGTGAATGTTATGTAATAATAATTAGCCTTTTTTTTGTAACAATGGCTAGAGTAAATTAATACTAAAATCGAGAACAAACTAAGGCGTTGTAAATATGAAAAAATATTTTGACTGTAATGGGTACGAAGAATTGAGAAGCGCTTGTTAGTGAGCAGTTGACATTTGTACTTTGTGTGTGCGCGCGCACAAGGCGTTGTAAATTTGAAAATAATATTTTGACTATAATGGTTAAGAAGAATTGAGAAGAGTTTTTAGTGAGCAGTTGGCATTTGTACTTTGTGTGTGCCCGCGCGCAATAAAAGAAGAGACTTTGGAATCAAAAGCAAAGAAAATATTTACAAGGATAGTTATATAGTTGTGTGGCGAATCCTGAAGAGAGTTTATAGAATTGGTAGAGTGATTTGCGCAGGTTGTAAAAGAGGTTTGACATAAACGTGATAAGAGTAGGTTGTGGTTGATGACGAGACAGTCCTCGTGTGAAGATTTATATTTAGATGGTGAGCCATGCTAAGAACACGACGTCGTACCAGATGATAAGTTGAAACTGCATGTGATCAGTTAAGTGAGAAAAGAATGTGCAATGGAGCAGGCAAGGTGCTGGTAGCAGTATAACCTTGGTCGGGATGTAACAGGCACATTACAATCTTGAGTGATGATAGTACCATGCAAGCTGATGAAGATGGTCAATGTACCTGTTGTTAATGTATTAGTGAGAGAATGAGAGTTAGAAAGATTGGTAATTAGGTTTGTCTAGTACAATGGTGTTCAATGGACAATCTTAGGTCGTGTTTAGGTGTTGAGAAGAATGATAAAATAGGATAACTTATTAGAGATTATGTATGGTGTGACAAAGCGGTAAATGAAGAAATAATGAAAAAGTAAGTTTGAGGTGGTTTGGGTCAGTGGAAAGGATGTATAGTGGTTGATGTGCTGGGAATCGACGCTGGGGAGACGAAGAAAAAGTGATTGATCAGTAAATCGAGATCCTGGAGGAGAAAGTGTGAGTTTGGCAGAGAGGAAAAATAATAATAGGTGAATGGCGGGGTTGTGAAGGGGTATGGTTGTGGCCCACTAAGCCAGGGATGAACCTACATTGACGAGATGTTATGACTTCGAATCCCTAAGGTATAAGGGGCGTAGCGTTAGACTTCTTTCATTGATGTATATTCTTCTAACTACTTTTCTGTTTTCCGTGCCAAAGTTGCGCACCTTACGGGATTTGGACAATCGTGATGCACAGAGAATGGCATATGATATCTTCATGTCTACTTTCATTCATCCAAGAATTAAATCTTAATGAGATTTCTAAAATGAAAAAAAAGTAATACAAATTATGAGAACATATTTAAAATAATACAGCATGAAGGTCTAAGGTAAAAGATGGATAAAAATTTGTGATTATGGGTGATTTCTTTGCAGGATATGTTCAGTTTAGCAAATATACAGATGAAAATATATCTACTCCATTTCTTAGAGCCCGAAGCAATTTTGATAAGTAAATTGACTTTCTTGGTATGCTGATGTATAAATATAAACTGATTAGTTAAAACTTGATACCATTAATCCGTTAGCAATAATCAGTTAAATGTTGAAAAATATTCCCAATGAGAAGTTTGTAAACAAATGGATAATATACTGGGCGTAGATTATGTATTTTCAGAATTAGAAGCCTCTATTAGACAAGTTTAAGATCTGAGGTCAGAGAAGCTTTAGATACATGAGAAAATAAGTATGTAAATCTCTCTCATCCGATAAACATCCTATATCTCTCCTATATTTACATTCTACTCACTCTTATCTATCTATATTAATAAAATATCATTCACTCTCTATATTGGATATATATAATATATTCTCTAATCTAGTCATATTTCAATATAATCATATTATAATATTTATTACATATTAATTATAATCCTATATATATAATTACTATATTACATACTATTTTATATATATATATTATATAATTATCATAATTCATAGTCTATCATTAAAAAAATATATTATCATATTCCATTCAAACTTGATATTCATAGTATACTATTATATAATATTTATATATACCTGCCGTCCAAACTTATTCACTATATATTTATCTCATTTTATCTATCCTTCAGCTATATTCTATAGTAGTAAAAAAGTGACGTGTCGCATTTTCACCCCTGCTTCTAATAATGGATGGATGGTTATATCACTAGAGGAAGAAAATTTTTATTAAGAAGGGATTTTAGCAAATGCCCTTGTTTATGTTTGAAATAGTTAGTATTATAATAAAGGATAGATGTATGTAATTATAGCATAATAGTATTATCGACTATTCATTATTTATTGGTCAGATATAAAGATGAGTTACTAATAATAGAGTATAAGTTAATCTTAAATAGAGTCTATTATATAATAGTATTTAACATCTATACCTTTATTTAAAGTGAAGATGAATACTGTGTGTAAGAAGAGATACTCAATCACCTAGAATGTTGAAAAATTGTATGCTCATCCATATTAGGATAATGAAAAACGTGAACCCCTCCACAAATAATATAAGTAGAAAATATACTTGGTAATAGTTGATATTAAGTAATTAGCAATATTTACTCAGATAAAGTAAGGACTCATTCAAGAAGTTCAGTAAATAATATAATCCTGAGAGAATCTTATTATACTTCATTAAAGAATGAATTTACATTGTTTATAGAAAGAGAGATATACAAATTGATGATTCTCATTCTCATAATAAGAAATATTACATATTTGTTAAACTTATTAAGTACAATTTTATTTAAGTAATGGTTATTTTAATTACTCTTGTATAAGGTTATTTTTAATAAGAAAAATAATATCCACACTATAGAAAAATAACAAAAGATGTTTGTAAATAAGTAATTTTATGCGAGTCCGAAATAATAAATGAACTGAAGTATATATTATATATTTTATAGAATTTAATGAAAATATCAAAATCACTATATAATTATCTATATCCCTACCCTAAAATTAATAAAATATAGAGGAAATATAGTCGAAAATTGTGCTCGTGAGGTGTGATTCTAGCCCTCTAGGCATCCACTAGTAGCTACAAAAAATTTTCATAATTAGTAGATGAACCCTCCTCTACAGATTGAATGTTATATTTGCACCAGTAGATTCATTCTTTTGTAACGGCGCCGTATCATCCTCCCAATCATTCCCTCTACAAACATCCTACACCAACTCAAATACGAAAATATTAGGAGAAAGCAGGCGTTGCAAACTTGTTAATATTGCCCCCCCTTAGTGGAAATTCCAACGTGCATCTATATTGTGAAAGCCGAATCATGCACATCTACAGCAGAAACACGGCATCAGTATGTTAAATCCTAAAACATCACGCTAAAAAATTATTTTTTTAGAGTCTGTTTGAGGTAGGAATAACGACAAGTCAAAGAAGCCGACTCAGTTATAAGGCGCCAGCTCACCTCATATGAAATCTACGTTTGCTATAAATACCGATCCATCAGTTCTGTTCACTCGATGAACAGTCCTTTTCTTACTCCGTTCAAGTGGACCGTGGTTAATCGGCCTAACGGCGCACGGTTTAAATGCGACTCGAACGAATTATGGTATTAATTACCTTAAGAAGAGCTCAGGGAGGAAAGGAGCACGGTTAAGACCATGTAGGTCAAGTGTATAATGAAGTGTCGACCATTTGGGTCATAAAAAGACGATACGAAAAATACATATATTAGAGATGACTCAAAGGTTACAATAATTACCACACGATGAGCCACTTATGTGAATACTGTGAAGTTCGAATAAAACCCAAAACCCAAAATAATATAATATCCTCACTTGCTAAATTACAATGAGAAGTAAAATGTATAGGGCACCTAAAAAATTGTACAGCAGAAACTGAAAGTCTAGAATTAACTAAGTATGAATATATATAACTGTATTTCTATTATGATTAACCTTACTTATGAGAGTAAAACCCTAACCACTACATAATACCAGAACCTTATGAAAGATTGAAAACAAATTAAGAATATGCTTTTACATATTTATCTATCTCACCTATTATAAGTATATATATTATAGTAAATAAAAAATTATGTTAGACATTAAATATATAGTAAGTTAAAGCTGAATAGGTCATAATTAATAATTTCTATAATCACATATACTAGTTACGAATTAGGCTAAACAAACTTACTTCTTACAGTCAGTAGTAACAATAGGTATAAAGTGTAAATAAAAAATCGAGTAACAAGGACAAAGAACAATCGCATTATACTAATAATAATTTATGAGACATAGTAATAAAAGATAGCCTCAATAAAATATTAGCCCTTGTATATGATATGTTTGTTCGGTTAATAACATTATAAATGTATATATCAGTAAAATTAGGGATGTATACTTAAATGGATTATTTACAGATCTAAGTTATCATTATGAAAATGAATACGTATTGAATAAAAGATTAATGGAATAAAACAAAGAAGATAAAGGAAATAACTTTTTTTTATATGATTTTGGAATATATGATTATTAAAGATATTGGACTTTAAAACCATCAACAGCAAGTTTTACTGTTATATTATGAAGCAGATAAAGGATATTAATAATTATGTAATAATAAAGATATTAGATAGGTTATACGTAATCTGAACAGAGGTGAGATATTTATATTTAGAATGTAAAATCATTACTATCTATAAATGTTTTGTACCAAAGTTCTACCTCTATATATATTAAATATTATATTATTTAATCATATTTGTTATATTTATTATTATATATATTATTTTATCAATAATTTATTTATTATTTTATCTTATGACATCAAAATTACTTCTGGATAAAATAGACTAAGATATATGAACCTAAAAGAGGTTACAGAGGGGCGGGATTAAGAGTTATTATATAGAGATAGAAATATTTACAAGCAAAAACAACAATTCATCATTTATAGTATTATATTATATAAACATATAACAATTAAGCCTAACATCATATCACAGGACCGGAAGTACTCTAAACCCGGCTAAAGTAGACGTAATATAGAGGAGAGTGGAATGAAGTGAGTTAGCTTATTATTATCAGTGTATAAATTTTATTATTATATAATATTGTCATATAATATATATAAACTTACCTGTAATTTCTTAATTTCTCTAGGGCGACATAATCGATAACCCTTATAAATAATAAAAAAATTGACTTAATAAAATAATAGATAATGTTATATTTATCTGAAAAATACAGTGTAGTATGTCGTTGTAGTAGTGAAGCAGAGCGGAAGTAATATACATATCTTAATATCTATACCTATATCTATCTATCTTATATATATATATATATTATATATTTTATAATTTATATATATATATATTATAATTAATATATTATATATATATCACAGTATTATAATATTATATATTATATATATATAAATATTAATATTATAAAACAACTTTATTAATATGATTATATTATATATTAATATATATTAATTATTATTGATTATAAATAATTTATACTATTATAATATATATATATATAATCATTTATTATATATTTATAATTTTAAATATATTATATATATATATAGGCGTATAAATATTAATATATACTATATACTATAATAAAACTTATATATAATATAATAATAGCTATATTATATATAATTTTAATATATATATTAATAATATATATATATAAATATATATATTTTAACTATATATTATATTATATAATGATATCTATATAATATTAATAATAATGCTCATGAAATAAAATTTATTCTAAATTTACTTAATATTTTAGTAATAATTATAGTATAATATTAAAACTGGGCCACATATAATATACAATTACACTATTGACCTATATAGAAAAGAAAGAGTCACATACATCTTAATTATTATGTTGCACTTACACACAAATTTATTTATTTTTAGTCAACTATACAAATCTGGATGTAGAAATATCATATAAAGTAATATATACCTAAGTAGCTAATATAGTATTTAATTATATAAATTATATATTCGGATCTAAAATTACTATAAACATGCTAATCATGTTGAATTGCATCAAGTATAGTATTTAATAAGCTATAATTATCTATTCACCAATTTCAAGATAGTAATTGAAATTTCATCTTGTTTTATATGATTTATTGGTAATATTGAAATTGTAATATATAAAAAACTATATAGTGTGGTCTTTAAAAAGGGTGTATCAAATGTATTTAAAATATGGTTTATAGATGTATAATTCGAATCATTTTTTACTATCTATATTTATCTATAAAAAAATAACATCTCGAGTTTTGAATTGGATGGGTCCGGAATTATTTTTAATATGTTGTCATAATTATTTATTATTATTATAGGCTAAATATGTATTTATATGTCTTAGAATTAAGATATTAATATTCTTTATTTAGTTAATTTAATTCATTACTTATTTATTGTTAAGTAATGAATAAATTCATTAAACATGTATGTTGATTAAAAGGGATGGGCATAGCCTATCGTGATTATTACACTCTATCTCATATCTCGATTTACACCCAAAAATTTGATTGATTTCTTAATCGTATTAATTGATAATTATGTCATATATATTTATTGGTATTATGCTATATCTCTCACCTTGATGTATGTATGTGACTTATTCATTTATTTTTATGTAGTTATGTATTTAATTTCGATTTTTGTGAAGATTTAATCTGAGCTGAAGGACATTTAAAAACCAAAAAAGTATCTCTACTTCAATCTGTCGAAGGCCCGGATCTAATGTCATGTTGCATGAATCCGCACCATGGGGATCCACCCATTAAAACTTGAACTATTTAACACATGCATTTCGCATATCATTTAGTGCCAGTCACAGTCACCATTTGCTTAAATTATCCTATTAGCGAAACCAAAACAAATGCTTCCATAATTAATTTATTATAAATTTGAGTGGTTTGTTACCTGTTATCATGTATGCGGCTTTGAACTTCTAATACCACAACTCCATTACCAAGATCGTAATTAAAACCCTTTGGTCATCGATTTTAAAGTGACGCCTTGCCTAATTTCCCTTAGAAGCTGAGTTTATACTTAATTCTCCCAGGTCGAGTTTATTTTTGTTTAGGGAGTAGAGTATATGTGAGGTCTTTCTTTTAGCAGCTGAGTCGTCTTGGATACATATTCTAGTTTCTAAGTTTCGAAAGATGGTTTGTCGAGTTCGACTTCTTGAGAGAAGTTTATTATGGGAGATCACACACCAAAATATCCCTGGATAAAAACAATGGAGGACATTACGAGTGTTTCTTTTTCTGGTTATAATTGTGGTGAATACTTGTAGATATCGCTGGACAGAGATATAAGACACTAACACAAAATAATGGTTCGGTTATTATAAATTGTTTAGGTCGTTGGATTATGAAGCATCCACCACAAAATACACCTGGCGGTCAACAAATAAAAATTTACTATTATTTTTAATAGAGTTCCCTTTCGCTTTAATCGATAGTCTCTCGTCTCTGTGTCGAATAGTATGGGGAGTGAAACGAGATAAATTTGTAAGCTATCTCACACGTCTTGCATAAATGATATCGACTTGATATGCACCGAGCGGTTATATTTTCAACCTTCTACCCCCCTTTTTGATATCTTAATGAAGAAATTTTTATAACATCTTGTGATCCCTAACCTTCTCATCCATGTCTTGTTTGCTCCATTCGCTTCCAACACAAAAAATATATACTACACCTTTAAGTTTATAGGACCTAAAACTGAACTGAGGGTTAAGTGCATCCACATTGTAACCTCCGCCTTGTCTAAAAACACGATAGATTAATATTCCAGATAATAATTAGACCATGGAGGTATTACAGTGAAACATATAAGTGCACTCAATCTGAGAGTCATTCTTCACAGCACACAAGCTACATGTAATACCCACTGGAGGGTTTCTAAATATATTACCAACAAGGTGTTCGGTGAAATGAATTAACAAAAAAAATATATATTACAATTTACTGAAAAAATGTAAGACAGTAGAAAAAGCTTTAGTTTTTACTCATTCGCTAATAAGTCAACAATAACTTAATAGTAGCCTTTAACTTTTCAAAAATCGAAAGTATGACAAGTTGAGTCACTTTATATCTACTTTCCATGAAGTGCTAAGGAATTAACTAGGGACGAAGGTTAGATATCGAGGATTGTCCGCAAATGTTCACCTCTTTAAAATTGACATACACAAAAGAAAAGCAGAACCAGAGAACCAAAATTGTCAATAAGTTTATCTCAGAGTAGTATAATGATGATCTATATTTTTAATAGAAGATAAAGTGCTATATAAAAAAAATTTAAAAACCGCCGAGCAGCCACTTACGAACCCGCATCTCCACCCACACGCCTGAGTTGCTTCATCGAATATGAGATTTTACAACTATATCAAAATAATAAAGAATAAGTCCCAATATGCTATGATACCATTAAACAACCCACCCCCTTCACCACGCACGCACACATGCACATTCAAACACGCCCCTACCATACACACACACTTACACATCCACACCCACACATACACACACAATCACATCCACATATATATTATCTGCGACAAAGCCCGACATGTTACCGTAACGTGGTTTAAATGGTTTTATGTCGTGTGAGTGAAACACATCTCACTACAACTTACTAATTATTATTTGTTGCTTTGGTATTTGTACTATTGTTAGATCTTGTATCGTGTGTTTGTTTAGTATGTCTAAATTCTCTTATTTCTACCTCGACTTTTGGTTGGTAATGTCTTTCTCTATCATTCATCATTATTTTCTTTTTCTATACAATTTATTATCTCATTTACTCCTATTATTCCTTCACCTCTCGTTTTTATACTTCTTATATAATCCTTAATATTTATATCTTTCTTGTCCCGTCCTCTCATTTCTTTCCATCACAAATTTATTAAATTTTCTTTATTTAGTACGCTTACACCTAGAGTTATTAAATCTCTTCATTTTATATCTCTCTTTCTCTACCCTCTTCTATTATTATCTTTCACTTTACCTCTCTTAAATGATACGTTTATCCATATTACTAATATTCTCAATTACTATTCACTTTCTTTATTCAATTTTATCACTTACACCCTATTCCTTCATTACTCTATCCTTCTACTTATTTACTATCCATAAATTCTATCATTTCATTAATCACTCTATTATATTAAATATTATTTACTTCATATTATATTTCATATTACTTTCTCTCTCTTATCTCTCTCTCTATATCTAATTATATTTCATTAAACTATTATCTCTTCAACTATCATTTATATTCTACTAATTCAATTTAATTTGAAAGTACGTAGTTACTTTATTTATAGCATATAATTTTGTTTAGTTCCACTATATAGTCGGTACATTGTCATCCTCTTTGGAGTTTTCCTAGAGCCTAAAAAAAACTAATGATCTTGATATGTCTAATCAATTAAGTAATTATATAAACGGTGACCATCATTAACCGTGTATTTATTACCCATTGATATAAAATTAACCATTGCGTACCTCTCGTCAATGCTCACAAGAATATGTGTTGCAAAGGCAAACAGTTTGGCTTTAAAAGGATCACTGATTTTTTAATAAACTCAACGCGAAAGTAGTGCCACACGAGGTTGACAATTCAGTTTTTAAAAGAGTACACTTCATATTTCTGCCGGATGATGTCTAAATGATCGTAAAATAAACCACACAAATTCCCTATACAAATGTTTTGTTATTATAATAAAAAATAAATTTACAATATTATTTTTAATATTATTTTATTGTTGCACAATTTTAAAGGGTGTCAGATTAAATAATGAAATAGGAATCGCATAATAGGACTAGAATGAGTAGAAAGAGATGAACGAGCAGAGAGAGAGTATAATATTATAAGAGTAGAGAAAATAGATAAACAGAAGAGAGAGATCGAGTAGAGAGTAGAGAAGAGAGAAAGAGCAGAGCGAGAGAGAGTTAAACAACAGTACACAGATACAGACAGACAGACAGGACATATAACTATAATATCACAATTTAGGGTCCACGAAAACCCTATGGAACAGACAAGGTATCAATGTTCCATTTTAAGAGACTATAATGCACTCAAAGATAACAAGATGCCAGGACAATAAGATAATTAATTATATACTAATATATATAAGAACAAATTAAATTTTAAATACTAAATATTAAGAATTAAAGTTATAAAATAAAAATATTAATAAAAAATAAACGCCTTGTTTATAAAATTATAGAGATAATAGTTTAAATAAAATTCGTTATAATGAGGAAAAAGACATTATATATAAATTAGGTATTTTAAGTAAGGTCAATTCCAAATGGGAATACTAAATTTTAAAAGCTATCAGTACTAATCGAATTAGGGAAGAAACACGCACAATAATGGATGCAATTGTTGGATTTTGTGTTTTTATAAAATTTAAACACATCTATGAAGATGATTCTCCTCTTTACGAGTTTACACGTACAAAGACGGATATGGATTTGATGTCAGGGGTTTTCTCGGGCCTATTCCTTGGTGAAAAGAGAGACGACGAGGGGGGATTGAAAATACAGATCCACCACCACTTACCCCTTTGTCCCTCCGTCAGCTCGAACCCAAAAAAAAGAATAACACAAAAAAAGAAAAAAAATTAAAAGATAATATTACTGTATCTTTACTCAAGAGGTGTAAACAATGGTATAGTGGCTGATTTGTGAGGCCCATGAGAGGCTCCTATAAATAGCATCTCTGTGTTTCTTCATCGGTTCATATTCCATGAGGCGTGCACTTCAGTGTCTAAAGACATTTTTTTACCTAATTATTTAGAGGAGTTCATTCCCATCTACTTTCTTTACATTCTTAGAATAAAATATACTTATTTTTTCTTAAAGTTTTCTTCTTGATCGAATTCTTATTTTCATCCTTTGCTCGCATCATTCCAAATACATCTGTAAATTTTATCTTTCTCCTCTGATGCGATTTTTCCCTCTATCTCTCTCTCTCTTATTCGTTTTATTTTAGTTTTTCTTTTCTAGTTCATTTGCTCCTGAACCTTCGTGGGACGTGCTTCGTCGCCTTTATAATAAATATATTATATATACTATATATACATATTTTTCTTTATATTTACATTATCGTATCTATATCGCTTTCTTATCTTTTATATCTATCTATTACATATATTATATATATACTCATTATATCTATATTACCCATACCATATACTTATATATATATATATATTCTATTATACTATATATAACTATTTTATATCCTCTCATTATTCCTCTTCTATATTCATTATAATAACTAAATCATTTACCTTATTATATTTTATATTCATATCTCTTTATATATTCATCTTATAGACGTTGGATCTTGTTTTAACTTTACTTTTTATCATTTATACTTATATATCATATCTCCTATATTATGCGGTATATATTATTATTTCTTTATATATCTTATATTATATTATTATTCTTTAATATTATCTATTACTATTATATATAATAAAGTTTTTTGTGCTACAACCTCTAACACACATATATATCTTTCTCTTTTCTATTGGCAATATGGGTTTATAATTATCAAATGCTTCTTAGTATTCAGATTTGAAAGTATTCTATGTAAGTGTAACTATACAGGGAATAAATTAATAATCTACTTGCTCCCCGACCTAATCCCCATTTCAAAATACCAAAAGTGTGGTTATTCAGATATATTAATATAATATATCATATATATACTATATATACACTTATCACTTACTTGTATTTAGACTTTTATTCTTCATGTAAACATGTTATTATATTCTTCATATCTCTTCATTTATCACTGATTGTCTTTCGTTCTTTTATATGTTTGCTATTTGTTTCTCTGTATACTCTATTTTATGACACTAATGCCCTACTTTTACACCATTTCACCTTTTCCCTCGTGAATTGAATTCCCTTGGACATCTCCAGCAGATAAACCGGCCGTCAATGTGTATCTGACCACTACGCCACGATGAGCCTAAAAGAAAACACAACAATACTCCTATGGTGAATATATCACCCACCAAATTACTTAACGTAACTCTTCCCTGCTCACACTCGGGCATAGGGCCAGACAGGGTACCGCACAAGGTGAAAAATCCTCATCAAACCGGGGGTTCCCTATTTTTATGATAAAGTAAACTGCACTTTATCAATATCTATCAATACTGCGAGCAGTACAACAATCTCTTACAAGATCATTTATCTTGGATGTCTCATTTATTTTCTCTTTTACAATTTTATATTATTGCAGCGTTAGCTCCAGTTAAACACCGGTTCTCCAAAATTCCTTAGTATCTATACTATTTTTAAGAATTCACACGCTATTTTCATTTCTTAAAGCAATTCGCAATTTTACTCTTTTAAATTCCTCTATTTTGGTCTAATTTTCTTTTTTATCTATATTCATAATGCATCTTCACTTGCACTAATTCTTCAGGCCACAATCTTAACATTCGTGATTTCGCTTATTTACAATCCCTCTCAATCACACATACTTTCACCTTACACTTTAATTTTGCACTAATGGTTTCTGTTTCTAATCGATTTAAATTTTCACACGATTACTGTATTCTCAAAAGTCTAGTATCTCTCTTCCTCAGTCTTTTTTCTACCATTCTATCATTCTTTCTTTCCTTCTATCATATCTTATCGAATAAACGTCCAATTCCTAAGTTTTTTAAGTTTAGTATAATTCAAAGCCTCTGTTATATCTCACATAACTAATCTTTTTTCCTTCCATGGCTCATTTTCACCTTTTTAATAAATTGTTTGGAAATGTCCGGCTACTACAAACAAGTATACAGTATCGTTTTCCATTCGTGTCTCTCTAAAGTCATATGGAGCGCACTCAATGTCTCTTGTTGGTAATGTAGGCAAAGAGCAAGATTGTGAGCCATAGAATGGAGGTAAAGAGAGTAAAGAGTTATCTAAATTATACTTGTAAGTCTAGACCGCATCTAAATACGAGAAGTCTTATAGATATGTGATTACAATCGAGAGAGCACCTTCTAATTCCCATTATAAATTCCTTATACACTCACACATTAATTTAGATAATATCCCTAAGAAAGCTCTTGACATATAAGAGAGAAAGTATATAAATTATAAATTTATATTAAGCAAATTATCAACCTCACTCAATAATATGAGTGGCTAATATTTGTATTTTTGATATATACCAATTATTATTAATATAAATTATTATTCTCATTATTTTTTTAGTAAATATGTATTATTAATATCAATATCACTCAAATTAATATATTTATTGTATTAAAAATTATTATTATAATTGTAAGGATCTACTCTCTCTAACTTTACTCTGTGAGATATATTCAGAGCTAGTGCTTCCTTTTTACAAGTGGAAATGATTTCGCTTTATGGTCGTGGATGGAAGTTTATACTGGATAACTTCAGGACACGGTAGAGGGTGAGTAGTAGGTGAAAGATAAAGATCAAGATAGATAAAAAGTAAAAAGATATAGAGAATAATTGAAATATTAAATATTCCTTTATTTATTGATGACATTTTTGGCTACCATATTATTTGTATGTTTCAGAGTTGTGGGTTATAAAGCTTTTTAATTTTATTCTTATATGTATTTTCATTTTTTTTAGATCATGCAGAAATATTTAATAGTTTCTCAATATATTCCTTGTCAAAGGAAAGAACAATTAGTTTTAAGTTACTTAAAAAATTTTGGATATTCTTATGTTAAAATACTTTATAAATATTTACTTACACATATAACGCATTGTTTATAACCATTTCTAATTTATTATATTTAATATTTATTAAACTTAATTATATAATTAATTATTATTTATATATTATAATTATTATTATTATTTAATTTATTATTATTATTATTATAAATTAAGTATAATTATATTAATATAGTCACTGGAGTTGAATAAGAATATAAGATGAAACGAGAGCTGAAAAGTTTACAGTTAAAGTTATTGTACTAAATTCAAACTTAATACTGCTCGCGTGTTTATTATGTTCATTATTATATAATATACTTTATATATAAATAATTTATTAATTTATTATAGGCTATTTATAAGTCCAGTTTTGGGAATATAAAAAGCGAATCAAATAAATTTCTTATACATTTCGTTATTTATTTAATAAATTTATTACGGCAAATTAATCATTAACATTTAACAATAATTTACTATAACCTAACTTACTCACCTAACTAACCTATATAACTAAACTAATACTATAATCAACTTAATGTTCACTTTTTAAAGCTATCACCTCAATGAACTTCATTAACTATTTAATTTTAACGATGTAAACTGCTCATTATAAATGTCCAAATATATATATATATATATATATTAATATATATATATAAATAATATATATTTATTAATATTATATTTTTAAGAAGCAGATTTCTTATATATATAATATAGGCTATATAATATTCATAAATTAAATATCTCAAATTCATTTATTAATTACATACTTGCAAACACGTTGACATTTAAATATCATAGTCTTGTTAAAATGTTAGAGAGTTCTAACTAGCAATCAACAGCTGATACTAGTAAGGTGGAATTTGAACACAATTAGATCGATGACCTAGTTTAGAGTTTGTGACAAAATGACGTAGATTGTTGCTAAATTATAATAGAGGCCGACGTGTTTAAAACAGAGGTTATAGGGTGCGCAGGACTCAAATAGAATGTAAAGGATTAAACCACTTCTTTGTAATATTAAGATATTTATGAATATTAACTTAATTTTTGAAATGATTGGGTTTTACTAAATTATTATAAATTATCATTAGTTTAAAAAGGGATTGGGTATTTCGAAATCGGGTACATATGTTTCTATTATATGAGGCTGTTTAACACAATTTACTGGTATTTTTAGAAATTGAGCTTATAGAGTCACAGTATGTACCGCAATTAGCGCGTTCTCACCTCATATAGGCAGAAGATGCACAATGTTGCAGAGATGAAGGTCGGAGGAAATGGTGAAAACAGGAGAACCTAAAAAGAGATATAAATCTATATGGGGATATCACATTAGGAAGAGAATATAGCTGGGTTGTATTCCATTATATAATTCATACAATTAATTTATATTCACTCTTGTAATCTAAAAACTTGGGATCATTGAAATACGAGGTAGAAAAACGGTAAGTAAGAATAAGGTTGCTAAAGTTTAATAATGCCCTCTCCTCGCAATAACAAGTGGTTTGTCTCGAAGCATGATTTTAATTGCGTTTATAATTCATAAACCACATTGATTAAGTAATCTTATATCCCTAATTAAGACATCATGTAGTGAGAATTCTGATAAAATTCCGGCCAAATATTTCACCTTAACTGGAGATCTTTTAAGAAAGCGAACTTCAAGCTGTGATATTTCTCTTCCTCCACGATCACGAGTGCATATTTCACGAATGGAGTCCTTGGAAATATTGTATATAGCGCATGTACTGTTTCAGTGAAGGGATTAGTACACTATAAGCAACA
>JABUQX010096605.1:0-60000 GCA_015478945.1 Trachelipus rathkii
ATCATGAAGACTCTGATCCTAATGTGATAGATAGAAGATAAAGGTGTGTTAGAATTGGTAGATATATAGGATGTGTGGATCAAATATCTTATACTATTTTCCCTTTCTCATATGATTGAAGAAAATGGAGAGAGAAGAAAAAAAATTGAATTTATAGATTTTGTGACTTGCTCAACAATGGACTTATTAGATATCTCGGTAATTATTAAGGGAAGCCTTACTTAATGGCAGGTGATCTCACAATATATCGTTATTAAGTGTAGTAAGGTAATACTGAAATGGAATCAAAAGAGTATGTATGTCAATAATGTGAATAGCTGATGTAAAGACATAAATATATATATATATCGCCGAAAGTTTGATGGTTTTTAGAATATTTCGAGGAGCCGCGGCGGCTCGAAGCAGTGTTAGCGTCGCAAGTGTCCTGTCTACAGACAGATAGCAGCGTTCAAAAGGTCATAGATAGTACTAGATGAAAGTTGCCAGGGAAAGTAGAAGGATTATGGGGAAAGAAAAAGGAAAGCCTGAAATTTTTTTTGAAAAGAAGAACATCTAAGTCTATTCTAGAGTGGTTAAATATATTTTTTCAGAAGAGAGTTGCCTTTTTGGTTTTAAATTTTCACCGATAACAAAAAAAGAAAAAAAAATATTTTTTTTATCATTCGGGATTTTTAAAAAACTTCAAAATTGGTTATTTTACATGTAGAATATAATTTCTTTGAAGGTTTTGGATGGAGAGTGGCAAAATTTTAATCTCATGTCTTTGTGGTAATGGTTTAGAAATTTATAGAAAAATGAATAAATAAAGAAGGAATTTGAAATATTAGATGGGTAGTAAAAAATGAAAGACTCATTTCACAAAGAGGGTATTGGCTGAAGTGAAAATATTAAAAAATTTTTTGCCTCTGGTGGCAAGGGGCTGAAACCCTTACTACATATATGTATTATGATATTCTTATGCATAAACGGACTCTTATAAAATTAGCATAGATAATATTATATATAGTCGGAATGTTACATAGACAATTATCATTAACGGCGGGATCTGATTCGCAGGACTCATTTTCACAGCATCACCCACGACTGGAATAATAGGAGAAAATTGGACTATAGAAAAGATTATCGGATAATCTAATATCATCACTAAGGTATACGCAGATTTAATTGACTATATATTATAGTATGTAACATAATATAAATGCACCAAATGTTATCTGGTATTTTTGATTTGGGCTCTATAAAATATTCTGTTATTACTGGTGTTTTCTGTGACTTATATGTATAATTATATATAAGGAATATTTTTAGTAAATTTTGTATATTATATAGGTATTATATATTCTATATTTATATTATATATTGGTATAATTATAAAAATTTAAATTTATATTATAATAAAAAAAAATATATTAAATATAATATATATAAAAGGTAGGTTGTATGTATAGTAATAATATATAAATAGGTATAGGTATATATAATATATAGTATATATATATATATATATATATATATAATATAATATATATAATATTGTCGTGTTGTTTTGTGTTGTTTTGAAACTACCAATATATTTTAGGAAGAGCCGCGCCTGATATATATATATATTAGTATATGTATATATATTATATTATATATTAATATATATATATATTATATATAATGAGTATATAGGTGAGGTGTAGTGAGTATTAGGGTAGGGATGATGGTAGAAATATTAGAGGATTATTGAAGTGAATGGGTGGAGGATGAGGATGATTTACACACGAGGTGAGGTGGGGGGGAAGTGGGGAGGAAGTGAGGATCTTGGAAATAAAAATGGAAGAAATTATTAGAGCGTTAACTAAAGGAAAAAACAGGAAAGATCCACTAGGTTAGATGGTTGAGAATGGAAATGTTACAGACGGGAGGCAGAGGGGTGGAGGAATGGCTGTAAAGGTTATATAATTTATATAATTTATGTTGAAGGAGGGGAGAGGTTCCACAGATTGGGAGGATGGTTGTATATGGTCCCCTGTAATAGAATGAGGAAAGGGTAGGATGAGTGTGGGGATTATAGAGGTATTTGTCTTTGAGTGTAGTAGGGGAAGTGTATGGGAGAATACTAATTGAGAGGGTGAGAGATTTAATGGAGGAGGGATTGGGGGAAGAACAAGGAGGATTTAGGGTGGGAAGGGGGTGTGTGGATCAAGTATTCACGATGAAGATGCTTTTGGAGAAAGGTATAGAAAGGAAAGGGAAAGTGTACGGGTGTTTTCTTGATTGGAGAAAGCATATGATAGAGTGAAGAGGGGGGAATTATGGAGGTGGCTTGGAGGATTTACAGCTCTAGTAATTGTTATTATTGGTATTAGGCCGCCCTTTGTATAGCAGAATGTGTGTGAAAGTATTAGGGGGGGAGAGTGGGATGTTTGAGGTAAAGAGAGGGTTAAGATAGGGATGTGTAATTCACCAAGTGGCTTTTCAATTAATTTATGGAGAGTGTCTGCAGAGGAATGCTGGAGGGAGGGGAGAAGGGGTGGAATTGATGGAATAGGGGTGACAGATGGAGAAGTGACCATGCTAACTATTTTGCGGTGATACTTGCCTTAGTGCGAATGATTCAGAAGGGCTGTAGTATTTGGTGAAGGAGTTTGAGAGGGTGTGTGGGACAAAAGGGTCTTAAGAGGATGAACCCAGGAAAGAGTAAAGTGTTAGTGTTATGAGGGGATGAACAAGATGAGGGGATTGGGGTTAGAGATTAGAGTTTAGGAGGTTAGTATTAGACAAGAAGTAAGGTTTCAGATATTTAGTGAGGGATTGGATTTGGTATACGGAGAAGTGTTTAGCGAGAATGTGTTATGTATATGAGAAAGAAAGTTGATTTTGTTCTTTTTACTGAGTAGCATTTCATGATCAATGGGTTCATGGAGAGATTTATTTTTGTGTAAGCGAGAAAGGGTGGTTCAAACTTTGTAATAATACATTGTCAATAAGATTGCGTCCATTACCAAGATAAGTATGTTATTCTGAAAAATAAATAGATATCAGTCGTGTATTCACATTGTCGGTACAGTAATGGTTTGTATGGAGATGTGGTGTTGTAGCTTTGCTAGAGCGTTGCCATACAAGCATGATATGCAAATCCGATAAGTGTTTGTATGTATTATGGAGTTTTGAAGAAGAGTGCGATATGTTGATCGGGGATTTTTAGAAAGTTGAGATATGTTGTTTTACCGGAAACATCGAGAGTCAACCTCTAAGAGTGTGGATGCAGGCGCATTAATATAGTTGTGTTCGGTTGGTGAGAAAGAGATGCCAGTGTCAGTTAGGAGATAATACTTGAGTATAATGTATATATATGTGTTGTATGGCTCAATTAGATGAAAAATGAAGATTTTGAGAGAAAAATAATGGGTTGGTCACAACTGAGATGTTTGGGTGGATTTCTGGTGAAAAAATTTTGTTTGTGCACAAGAGACAGAATCACGGAAAACGCCTGAGTACTGCATGAAGCAGAAGGGATAGGAGTATTAGTCGTAGTGGGAAAAAAAGGATAGCATCTTGGCTCGCGCGAATATGACGAAGAGCAGCCGGAGATGAATTTAGAGTGGGTGTGAGGTATGGTGGAATGGGTAGAAAAAAATATGTCAATTTTGTAGCTCTTTTGCGATAAACGTAATGCTATTTAGGGTTTGGAAATTGGGAACATAGAGGGCTGAGCGAGCAGAGATGGGACTAAGAACGAAAGTCGTAAGGAGATAGATAATAATGAGATGAGCGATAGTCGGCATGCAAGGTACAGTTCGGACCTATACCTACTGCATATTTCAAGTTGAAGTCATTTCGCAAAAAAATCTGCAAGAAAGCCGTTGATTGAAAATAGGGTTCACGATAGTTATGTATAATTAAATTGAGTATTTTAGCAATGATATATATTTGAAAATTCTGAAGTATTATGAACTTACAAATGTATCACATACAGATAAATCATCACGGAAAGAACTGTTAGAGCCCAAAATAAAATGACTACAATTTTTGCGTGTTTATTAATTATGATCTAACAATCGGCTTGAAAAATATTCCGATTTTAATGTCGCATATTTATAGTGATGTCTTATGGGCTGAAAATTGGGTCATCAGCCCCAGCCAAATTTGGATCATGCCTGAAACGGTGATGATTTTCTTATTTAATTTTGCACTATTACCCGAAAGGTATATTATTATAAATTAAATTGAGTAGTATGGTAGATACTTAACTTTAGTTTGAACAAAACATGTGTTTCAATTTTCATCATGTTTTTGCAGGTATTTGGGGGCCGGATGTCGAGCGGAATTTATTGATTTATTATGGTATGTAGAGTCGTAGTATCGGAAGTCGGGGATATTTTCAAATATTGTGGTAAAATTTTTACACTTATGTAAAATTATGATAATACATAAATCATAGAAATATAACTGTAATGCTAATTTTGTAAGTTTTGATTACTCATATATTATATATATCTCTTATTAGGTAGATATCCCCTCCCAAACGCTAATTAGGTATAATTTTACGGAAGTTAGCTCTTTCGTCCAACATAAAAATATTTTCTAAACACTTTCCCAAGAATATTTTACACAATGCGTGAATAAGATTTGTAAAATTCTTTAAGTTGCCTGCACGAGAATCACATAAACATAGACTACAGACCTACTACACTAACACATAAACACACACACAATGCAGCACTACAGGACGAGTTTACTATCATAATTGTTAATAAATAAAGGATATATGTGTTTAATAAGAAAATTTATTCTTCCCCATTTCTCTTTGTGTAGTATTATATTATATATATTATATTATATATAATAACAGAAAGAAAATGTTAATAACATGCAGAAATCAAGATTATATATATAAATAATTTATAGAAAATGAATTATGGTAATTTTATTTTATCACTGTAGTTAAAATGTATAACTACGAGGGGGAAAGTATTCTCCTCAATGCTGAAAAGATATAATAATTTCAACGAAGCCAATTAAGTTACATGGATGAAATAAGTTAAGTAAATAGTATTTAATTATTTTTATTCGAAGAAGATTCAGGCTCCTAACCTATCACAAGGGATAGTCAGAGGATGTTTGAAAAATTAATAATCCAATAACTTAAAAACTAATAGTACTATAACCTATATCATAAGTAATGGTCATAGAAACCACTTAAGACACTAAGCCTCACCACTAACCTCGATAGATATCTCGAAACAACGGAGAGACTAAAAGCGTAAGCGCTTAATCAAATAAAAATATAAACTAATTAATCATAAAATGAATTAAGAAGTAATACAGCGTTATGAAAAGTCGAGATAGGATTTTATTTATCTATATATTATTACTATAATATACTAAGATTAGTAAGGATATAACACAAAAAATAAAGCGGAGAAAAGCATTTAACTTTGAATTAGTTAGTGGTGAAAAAAAAATAGTATTTTTTTTATGCTAATACAACGGAACTCTTATCCTATAGTGAGAATACAAGTCGAAGATCTCTCAAAGTTAGAGATCCCACTTTCCACAAACTGAAGGAGGAGGAATATTCTTTGAATATATATATAAATAAGAGCAGATAGAATATTAATTTAATATATATATTAAATATTTTTTATATATGGTCTCATATTATATATAGGAATCATCCCTCTGGGTAATAGGTCCGTCAAGTTGTATTGCAAGTGGGTAGGGGATTGATCGGGGGAATGTTCTGGTAGGCAGGCTGGCGGTCGACCTCGCAGTCCACAGCTTTGGGTCACACAATTTTCGTCTTTTTGGCAGACTCGGCTGCAGCCGCAGCAGTATATTAATAACGCAAAGCGAAGGAAAAATCTCTCATAACCCGCCTGATTACAAATATAAATGGATGATCCAATTAATATATATATAGGGATAACTCTAAATATATATTATATATATATATATATATTATACAATAAGTATGAATATTGCAGTGCACATCTAATGAAGGTGTAGGTTATATATATATTAACTATAGTATATATATAATTAATTATATGATATATTAATATATGTATATATATATATTAATTTATATAATATAGTAGTATATATATCATATATTTATATATACTATATTATATTATTAATATAAGTAGGTATATAGGTATGTATATATATTCATTAATATATATAGTATAGTTTATATATATATATAATTATATATATATATATTGTCATTGTCTGATGCCTCACATAGATTATTTACGTAAGCTGATTAGGAAGGAAACGTTGGAATGGTTGTTAAAAAGGTAATCTTTATCTTTGTTTTTCAGAACCATATTGAGTGTCGTGGTAACGAAATCACAATCACGTTGATAAAAGCACACATAATAAAAATAATACTCAATAATTTATTTGAACTATAAATAAATAACATATGTACAATAAAATATTTATATAATAAATAGTATTTATATTAATAATGATTATCTTTTAAGTCAGCTATTATTTCGTACTTCCTCATTTTTAAATGAAGAATAACTGAAAGGTACCAATAATAAAGAATAAATTTCTAGCTCGATTATATGTATATAATATTGGATTGTAGGTTAGAGGAATGGACTTATAGGTATATTATATATATACCTATAATATATTATATATACTAATACGTATCCTATAAGTAGGTGAGTTAGAGTATGATAGGTATTAATAATAATATTAATATAATATAAATATAATATTTATATTAATATAAATTATATATTATAATATATATTATATTATACATGCTGAAGTTAATATATATATATATTTATATTATATATATAATTATAATAATATTATTATATTATATATCATATATAACTATATATATACATAATATAATATAAATTTCTATATAATATATTAATATATATTAATATATTAATATAATTAATATAATATATATATAATATAATTATTAGTATTATATGGATCTTTTAAAGGAGTAATATATATATATAATAATACTATGAATAAAATAATATAATAAATGGGTTACGTAGGTATATAAATGAGAAGCGAAGCATTCCGGGCCACTTTGTTTTTGTGTTTCGAACCACCCACTCGCATTAGGGCGGGTACTTTCTTTAGTATTTGACCATATTTATAAAATATATATATATAATATATATATATTATATATATTAATATTAATATAGTATAGATATATAATATAATATATAATATATATATATATATATATTATATATTATATATAAGAGATTATTTATGCATATCATTATATATTCTATTATATAAAAGTATATATTAATATAATATTATCTCTTATATATATATATATAGTAACTTGTGCATGGGGGGAAGGGGGGTCAGGGGGGCACTTGACCTCCCTATGTATGTTTTCGAAATAATACCTAAATCGTTTCTTTATTCAGGTTTGTCACACTATTTTCACCGAACGCTGACGACAGGTTTATAAGTAAGAAAATAACTAGAAAAAGGTATATCATCGTATAGTATATATAGAATAGTGAGTAATTACTTTCTAGTCTATAATACAAACGTTAATTAATAACCTACATTTTATTTAATTAATCTACTTACCTTTAAAAGGAAGTTAGATAAAATAGTCGTTTGATATATCTAGAAATCTACATCGTCTCGAATATACCCTATGCCGAACCCTACACCTAAGTATGTTTTTATTGTTAGCGCATGCAGTCAATGTCTTTATGTAGGTAACATTTTCGAGTTAGTTAACATGTCTGTGTCCTATATATATTTTATTTCATTAATAAAATGAATAGTAGCTGCATCATTTATTAATATAATTAAAAAGAAATTGAAAAAATAAATCCTAATTCTGATATCAAATTGATAATAATTTAAGTTAACATATATTGTTCAAATTAATATGAAATCGGTATATCAAAAAAAAATAAATCAATACTTGTTACAAAAAATTCAGACGCAGACTGCTGACTGCTCATGTTTCCCACAATTGTGTGCTTCTCCTGCATGTGCTGACGGTTTAGTATAAATCCACCAATTAAGATTTTATATTAATCATAACATCCACCGATGAGTTTTTTCACTAAGGTTGCTTTAATTTTATCATGTATTATAATTTTTATATCATGTAATTATTACTTTTTTATAATTATCTTTTATTATAATTTCTTTATAAGGGGCCTCGAGCTGACGGAGGGACAGATGGGGGGGCGTATAGTCCCCCCGTCGTCCCCGACTGGGTGAGACCGAGAGACCATGACTCTTTCTATCTTTGCGATTTTAATCTTGGGTATTCCTTTTATAGTAATAAAAAATTGAAAAATATAAATAAAAATGTTAAAAAACGTCATTGGCTTAATCGCCTTATGTTTCTAACTTGCAAGTTATTATTCTTCTCTTGTGGTAACTGTTTTTAGAACTAAAATTCTCTCCGAGACTCTACTCTAAAAATCTAACCACCGGAACAAATCACCAAATGAATAATCCAAGTCTAGAATCAATGACTGTAACTACGTGAATGATGTTTATTTTGAAAAATCTGATGAATTATAGGAGCAGAACAGCTTAAATCCTCCTGAGCGACAGATATAGATTTTTAATACACCATTAATGTAAAAAGGAGGAAGAGTATTTCAGTATTTAATACTGGAAAAGTCAGAATATTTTTTTAAATTGTGTCATTTTATACCTTAGTCTCAACTATTCGTCAGAACTTGAAGTCAAACTAGCTGTGACTCGTTATATATATATATACAGCATTATAGCCTTTTCTAGGACAGAGGATTGAGTTATTCATTCAGAAACGCTAAGATGGGCAATCTTACTGGAGAATTAATAAGTTATCCGGTATAAGCCAAATATTTTCGCGCCGCGACCTGCCAATATCGCATAAGCTATAGATTTACCTATATTTGATATGGAGGTCCTACTGTTGTCAGTACAGGACTCCTTCATCTTGGTATAGATCTCTCAAAGAAAAATTATTGCGTTGGAAAAATTTAAATCATATTAAGACGATGAAAGTAAGATCTTGTCCCAGCAATTCATACAACTGCTAATTTGAATAAGGGTATTTTCACTTTATTGGACTTGTGCTACATAAACTACATTTAAGATAATCGGTTGGGAAAGCCTAAAGCAGGGAAAAATTAGTTTTTTTGGTAAAAAATTTCAACTGTAATATCAATTTCGACTTTTATATATATAATCTTTCATTCCTTCTCATCTATTCTCTATATCACTGTATTTTCTCTATCTATTTGAGGGAAGATTAAACACACAACAGTTTCTTTTCTCTGATCAAATATTAGGTAGCATTGGAAAGTCGCAAAGATGAAGAACTTTTATCAGATATTATCTATCCCATCATATCCATGCTATATAATATTATTAATATCTATAGATATTATATATAGTGGTATATGTATAGATAAATTGAATATTAGTAATAATTATAGTAATATGTTATAGTAGTAATTATATATATATATAATATATTAATATCTATAATTATTAATATATATATCTATATATATACTATATTATATCTATATTATATAATATATATAATATATATTTATATAATATATATATATAGTTAAATATATAATAATATAATTAATTATATATTATTATATATATAATATATTATATTATATATAAATATATATATATATATTATTAATAATATATATATATATAATATAATATATATCTATAGTATTAATATATATATAATATATATTTGTTTATAAAATAATTAACACATATTGAAATCAAGAAACTAAGATTTTCATTGATTTCTCATATCAAATTAAGGGCTACCATTCTCAGTTTCAACCGACAATGCCATTCATCAAACTAGCAATTCTCAAGCTTCTGTGACCACATTTTCATTTCATCATTTTGTGTTCTCTATAAGTCCTTTAACCTCTCTCCTATCTAACAGAGTACAACTTATTCCTTTTTTATTACGTGAAAAGCCTGAATCGTGCACTAAATTGTTGAGGGTTCTCTCTTGGTTTCATGGAACATTAGCGCGCCTATTTTGGAATTGTCATTGATATTATTATTTTTAGTTTCTTGTTTGTATGAGCGTGAATAAGTCTTCATGCATAATCTGGGAATTCTCTTCCTACCTTAATAATTCCATGCCGCCCATCCAAGTATCTCAAAGGTAGGTTTTCCATTTCTCTATCTCTTGAAATTCATTTCTTTTTTAACTTCTGATTCATGTAAACCTCAGAACAATCAATACTTATTATACCCACTGTTTTTTAGTACTCAGTTTTCTCAACGTTACATGATTGAAGAAGTTTGAGATATTCAGTAGAGAAAGAATTACCGAATTAGTTATAGAATAGTGTTGGTGTGTTAGGGACATGTAGTATAAGCAGAGCTGTCGCAGAAGATGCTTTTGCTCTTTTAAATAGTAGTTCGTTCCATATATAGAAAAAGTCGAACATTTAGAAACGACAGATAAGGGATTTATATAACAAACTGCCAAAAGAGGAGAATAAACATATAATAGGAGAAAACAGCATCTGGGTGTTAAAATAATGGGGTTGTGAATTTAACACCACAGAAAATGGGTAAGTTTTTGTTTTTGGCTAAGAGAATGTTTCAGCCAGGACGTTAAAAAGCTGCTAAGATATTTTTATTTCCAACCCTTATAGCTCCCTTAATGGATATGTAATCATATATAGTGACGCGAAAATTTATATTAGAGATAGAAGTTTTTTATCAGAGAAGTAAACTGATATAGTTATTTTGTCGATTTAGAAAGCTCATATTTATGTATATTTATATATTTCATTTATAATGTATACTTAATATGCAATGTGATACTAGTTTTTTTTCCTTATTCTTTTTTTTCATTTTTATCAAATTGAAATATAAAAGATAAAAGGTATATTATTCTTGTCCCGCTAAAAAATTTCAGAACCTTAGTGAGATTATGACAAAAGTAATGTTTCTCACTCTACAGCATTTTCACATCGCTTGTGGCAAAGGTAACAACTTGTGAATTACTTTTAAAATAATAATATAATAATAATAATAATTAATATAAATTAAATTTAAATTATAAATTAAATAATTATTATTAAGATTAAAATTTATAATTTTGAATTAAGAACTTGAATTGTAATAATAAATATAGAAATAAAGCTTTTACTTCTGTTATATTTTTTCTATTAATGTTATTTATAAAATACTAAAGATTTTATTATATAACTATTATTTATAATGAATTAAAATATGTATAATTAATTGTAATATATTAATATTTAATTATCTTTGGTATATATTTCTAGGAAAAATATCTAATTCATATATTTAGTACTTATATTATTATTATTTATTATTATATAAAGATTTATTTAGATTGAATTTATGGAAAAATTTCATTTGATATGATTTAAGTCCCTTCTTTACAAATGAACATTTTATTTAATTATTTTGTTATAAATTGTTATATTAAGTTCTTCTACTAATTTTCAAAACTCGACTAATTGAAAATATTTATTTTAAAATTAATATTTAATAATTCTAATTATTTTATTAAAATTATATGTAACTGATAACATTGACCTTAACTCCCATTTTTTTTATATTTTAGTTTTTTATATTAGTGATATTCAGTTTAGGAACTTGTTCCATTGGTTGAAGTGACTCATGCACATTTTTTTTTAGAATAGTTTTTTAGGATAGTAGATCTGTAAAACATAAAAGCCTCTCAGCGATAAATATTTAGCACGCGGTTTTATTATGCCTATATCATCTAGGTCAGTTGCTAGTAACCGAATAGATAATCTTAAATATAATTATCTCAGCCAGACTGGGCTTCGACTTGACAGTTGAATCTTGAGGGCTGTAATTTATCTCTCCACTTGACAATGGTCATTTGCCGCATCTTCTCGCTCACCGGTTTAGCAAAGCTCCTAGAGTTTTATTGGCATTAAATTAATAACGACTACAATAGTCCAACTAGACCGTATAGGTCATACGGTTTGAAGTTAAATGAAGTATGGCTAAACGAAATCTTCATGGATATTTATATCTTCTTGTGTTCAACAAGTTAACCCTTATATAATAGCTAAATTTTGAAGAGAGGTTGACTGTCTTGTCACCGTCTGCAAATCCAAACACCGATGGAGACTTTTTTAGGGGGCGTATATCATAGCCTACGAAAATCTAAACGTTTTGAGGCCACGCGAAATACAAGTTTGATTCTTTCAGCTAACATTAAAAAGGCTTGTGATTAAATTACTCTCGCCATGTCAGAAGTAACTTTAGGTATGAGTTCTAGGAAATTAGAATTTGCGGTCTATCAATAAACAATATTGTGCGCGATCACTAGCGGTGAGTTTTAATGTGAGGAGTATTGGATAAGACTATCTCTCAACTAATGCAAAAGATGGTGATGGAGAGACTTGAGTTCAATACGCACCTATTGGAGGTCTGTTTAATATTAGTTACATTATATAATATAATTTCATTGTGCATAAGTAATTATTCAATATAATTAGAATAGGAAAAAATTATCGTGAAACATGTGACAATGCAATATATTTCAGCCTGTGGGCTTTAATATAAATATTTAGGGTTAAAAAAAAAATTTTAAAATTTATGTGCAAATTCTGAAGATTAGAAGATGAAATGTTTTAATTACAATTTAACAAACTTAATGAATTCTCAATAGTTTTTACCAAAAAATTACAAAACAATATTATATATTACAAGATTAGGGTGACCGGTAAATCAATTCCGCCATAATAGGCATATCAACAACGCGAATATTAATATCTAGGTGGGGATTGAAAGTGAAACATAATAAATATTTTAGAGACAATTTTTCTAATATAATAAAATGAATATAAAATGATCAAGCACTTTTTGAGAATCTGACATCATTTTGCTCTACAGATGCGTTAAGTATTGTTTTTTTCTATGTTTCTTTTTTTTTAAAAGGCAAAATTTACTATGAAAAATAATACAAAGAGTAGTAATCAATGCAATTTTTTCTTCTTGCTATATCGGTCCTGGGAAGCGGACGCTTCTCTTTATCCTTAGATATAATTCCGGACTTCACGGTACACAGGAATGCCTTACTTGCGCAATTCTCCGTTACCATCTCCCGTAACATAATCTCTTTAATATATTATAGGAACTATTACGAATAACTGGCTGGACATTTATTTCGTTTTTTTTATTCTATTTACCATAAAATTCGGGATAATGTAACACCAGATATTTTAACGCTATAATCAGAGCGCGTATGTTAAAAGCTATGAAACAAATAATATTTATTATTACGTTTATAATATATAATTAAGTTAAAAGTGGCAATTTCAATTCTCAGACTCGATAAAATTCAAAACAGAAGCTAGGAAAGCATAAATCTTCATAAGAGATGTTGTTTCAAAAAACGTGCGTTAGTAAATTTTAGATCTATTTGTAGTTTTTACATAATATCATTTCCAGTGATATATGAATCAAATAGTAAAAAAGGGAAACGTAGACTCAAGGAGTTCAGGGGCAAGTGGCAAGAAGAAAAGTCAGGCATTGAATTGGGGTATTCTATCCTTTATCGGAGTGCGAAAGAAAAAATTGTCGTTGAAAAATGGAGAAACTGAAGTTTTAGGGTGAAGGGAATTTTTACCTCACCTTAAAGTACAGCAAAGAAGAGGGTATATGAAAAATCTTGGCCTCGTGATCTCATCCTTTATTGATCCCTCATTTCTTTTCTTCAAGTTCTTTGTATCCTCACCACTTCTATTCTACTCTCCCATCGCAGTAATTATTTATAATATGCACAAATACCTAACTCAACACTACACTAAATCGGTATTTATATATATATATATAATATATATCATATCTATTAATATAATATATCTCTATTTATATAATATTAATATATATATACTATTATATTTATTAATAGGGTAATACGTACTGTGACATTTTTCCTTTGTTACTCTTATTATATTATTGGTGATTATATGAATCACTATAATTGACTTTGTTCATTATATCATTATGCATTATTTTAAATCTATATTTGTCTCGATAACCCCTCTTGCGAAATTATTACCATATGGTAAGGATTAAACAAATTTCAGATTTATTAGGTTATATTTCTTTTATATATAATTATTGCATATATTACTACATTTTAGTTTCCGTGGTCCCTCTGACGAACCTACTTATTCAGGATGGTAAAATAAATTTCGGTTTTTTTTCGTTATTTTAATAATTGCGTTATTATTCATTATATACCACCGTGTTTGTTTTTTATTAGTTAGAAACATAAAAAGTGTTATTTTTTTTCTTGTTTGGTGGAGTGAAATGTTGAAAAAATAGAGTTGTTTTTTCGAATTATGGAATTTCCGTAAATTATAGACAATATAAACATTTTAAATATTTAATAAATATATTATAAAGTTAATGTGTTTAAAACTTTTGGTTCCAGTAATCCCAGGCCATCTCCCACAGACTCAAATGGTCACACTTTTGATCCAAAGGGTCACCAAAGTAAGTCATAACATAAAGTCACCAAATATGGAGTGTGCGCAAGTGAGACACCGTGTCAAAAGGATTTCTAACTCTAATTTTGGCTCCATCACCCAACAACGCGGGCGCATCCAGGAGGATGGTTCATTACGTTAGAATTAGTCCACACCATTAATTGTCTCTCAAAACATATAGAACCGGGTTCAAAAGTACAGATATTAATTTATTGAGAGGGTGTTGATCTCTACATATACTTAATTCAAGAAACCTCGGCCGTTGTTTAGTCAAGTTTGACCAAAAAATAACAGAAGTTTTTGGGGTTGCGGTTGCCTGTTCCCGGTTGTGCAACATTCAACCCAATACATTTAACACCATTGCTTTTTTTTACCAACAGAGAATAACTATTAACTAATTTGCTTTTCTGTTACTTAAAATTGAACATTTGAATTTCCAATCTTAGAAAAATTTTAATAGAAGAACATCAGAACAACTTTGAAAGTAACTTTGAACGAAAGTTATTGTAAACTAAATAAGAACAAATTAAGTTCACTACTTTATTATGAATCAAATATAGTTGAAACCTTATACTAATCTATTATAAAGAGTCAACATAAGCATCTAATTATATTCTATTAGTTATAACTCTACACTATAATTAACAGTATCAGAGATATATAATATATAAACTATTATTATTATCCAATAGTAATAAATTTTGCAATATATTCTTTAAATTCATTTTTGTAAAATAGAAAAATTTAAATATTATATTATTTTATTGAAAAAAATAGAAAAATATTGATATAGATATTTTTTTTATTAAAAATAAGTATTTTGAAAGATTAATAAAATTTAATTTTATTCGATGAAATGTTGTGTCTTCATCATTTTTATAGCTTTGGAAAGCTATTTTTCAATCTATTATCATTTTTTCAACCTTTTGAATATTTTTATTTATATAATCACTTTTTTATTTTCAATAGAATTAACTTTATTTTAAAGATTAGATGCGAGTACAGCAAAATTATTTTATTGAAGTGATAATCCCTTATGTCTCTACAGATTCAAAAAAGTTTTTAATAGTGATTTAATTCTTTATAAACTCCACTTCTCAGCGCTTTTCTATCTAATTTATTATTATCTCTTATTCATCTCTTATTCTAACATCGTCACTATTATATTATATATATATAATGTATTGTACATATCAAATAATTATCATTTAATTGAATTATTCTTATTATTAATAATTTAATTTTATATATTACAATATAAATAAAATTATAATTGTATCTTTAATATAACTCAATTTTGTTTAATTTTAGGTAAGTTTTAATATAATCATAGGATATGTTGGATTATAATTCGGTTAGAATGTAGATCATAGAAAACGAATTGGATAACTCAAAATTTTAGTACAATAAAATGTCTTAAGAGAGATTCTAGTTTAGAACATTTGAAAAACAACTTATTTATTTTTAATTATGAAAACTTTTTACATTTTATTTTTTTATTGGAAACATATCATTGTAAAAAATAAAATTTTTGACATGTCAATATCTATAGCTTGTATTTTATTAATATTTTTATTTTAATTTTGAAATTAATTGTAATAACAATATTATTAATTTTGGAGACTTTATTTATGTTTATTATTTTATTTTATTATTAGATAAATCATTATTAGAACTTAGTATTTATTTTAATTTATTATTATTTTAGTTATTAATTTTTAATTTACATATTAATTATACAAATTATAATTTCACTCTATCATTATTGACTAATATGAATTTATAGAACTCATTATAAGATGACGTTTAGTACCGAGCTATAGTCACGCGAGATATAGTTTATGCTTAAAGATTTGTGTTTATGTTCTCGCTAATGTTTCTCGTGCTTAACCTTGGTTTTCAAATAGTTGCCTTAATAGTACTTATTTCTTAGACTCTAGTTATTAGTTACCTATCTCAATGGATGCAGTTATTCAGAGAGTGTTGCTTGAAAGGTGTTGAAATAATTAAGTATATTTGATCATTTAGTATAAATCAATGATTCAATATCTATGAGAAAATCAATAGATATGTAAGTCTGATCTATTTTAGGTATTATATTCAATTTTTATATAACATTATGAATATATATTTATTATATGTATATTGTTAATTGTTTTCATATTTTTTATTCTTTCTTTATGTATTATTAGTATATCATGATTAGTAAACATACACAGAATACCGTCTTATTACCGACTACTTCATTTGTATTTTCGGTATTTCCACTGTATAAACTAGCATGTATGACACTTAATTTGCATTGTTCAATGTCTAACAAAATATTCCTAAGAATATTCATGTTTGGACATCCTCTTACATTATAGACAAGTTGATTTACTAGTGTGTTCAAGATTCTCTCTTATCCAGTTATTTATTATTTTTATTTATCTCTTTTTATTCGTAACATATTTGATTATACATTTATTTATCGCTCATTAGTAATTAAAAGTTTAGTTAATTCGTATTGTAGGTTGAATGGCAATCAATAAACTTAGATGTTATATATTATCTAATGCTATAATATTACGCAAGAATAGACTCTTATTTAGTGGATATGCATTTCACTAAATGACAACTTTATGTTTTATTTATGGACCAATATACCTTTATAATATTTATCATTATAACTGAATTGAAGCTGTAGAAGGACACCTCTATTAAAATAAAAGACACTTTTCATTTCCAATGTAAAGAATGGTCTAATTATTATTACTCAATGAATATGTTATAACACACCTTAAGATAAATGTAGATTATACAGATGGATGAAGGTATTTGGAGTTGAATATATTTGATAAGTCAACCTATCGCATTAACTTTATACATATATGGAGGTATTAAATCCTCAAGAAAATTATATTCAGTAGGGGGTCCAATCTCACCTAAATATTAAATTTTATCTCTATTATGATAGTAATTATTGACTTAGATCCTACACTAATCGCCAGCTAATCATATGGTTGTGCATATATATATCTCTTTACCTTACAAATAGCTAATCCTTGGTAATTACCATTTATGACTTACTAGTTAATCTCACTCTCACTATTATGGGGATTATTATTATCCATAATTTATTATTATTATTATTATATTATTATTATTATTATTATTATTATATTATTATTATTTAGTATTATTATTCATTCTTTTACTTATTAGTTATTATTTTAGGTTTTATTATTATTATGTATTATTTTATTATTCGAATGATAATTAGGAAAGAATTTTGGCAACGGTAATTCCAATTAATATTGGCAAATATACTGTAAGTATGAGTTGCATCTATGGTTACTCCAGTATATAGGGACCGAGACCCATGCAATGAACAACCACCAACATTTCCCCATGCTCCCTCGATTCACCCTAGTGGAAACTGGACATCATCCGACTAGGTGCCTTTCTTTAGTTAGGTTCGTGTTTTTGGTAGAGGTGTGAATTTTAGAAACAGCTAGTTAGATTTAGGGAATAACAAGGTTCTGTCTTTTACTTCAAATTCTTTAATCTATTTATTCGTCATAAATTAATCAAAGCACACTGCTTGAAAAGCTAAAGAATTAAATAATTGTTAGTGCTCGAAAGACACGCTATTGAGAGAGATAAACACTCAAGACTTTTGGGTAGGCCATATGAATTTGTGAGGAAGGTGTCCATAGACATATTACGTACGATTGTCATTAGAGAAAGATCTGATGCACGCTTCTATCGGCTCCTAAATAACACCTGTGTGAACGTAGATCGGTTCAGAAATAGACTATGCTAAGACTACTAATCTCTCCTTTCCCTGAATCTTTCCTCGAGTCAGCCCAGGCCACGTCAATATATTGGGAACTGTATACAGTGAAATACGCTTTGTCTCTAGGCGATGTCGGGAGGGATATCGCCTCTCTGAGATTAGTTTATCTTTATATTTTCTAGTTTAATTTTTATTGTTATTTTTTTTTTGTTCTCTAAAACTGTTGTTACAATAGCTTCGAGTATGCTCGTATGAGCTTCAAAAGTCTTATTTTGTGAACTACCAGATTATCTTCATCCACATAAACGCAAATTGTTTCAATAGTGAGACCTACATGTTAACTCTTCAATTTAGAATTCATGTTGGACTTGAAGACTCTTACCTTTTGGTGATGATAACTATCAATTAACCAGTGAATAAGATTAAACATCATAGATATTGAGATTCTATGGGTTTTCAAAACAGAATTTTTTAGCCTGTCGATTGTTGATGAAGGTGATTTGCTACTCTTCAACTATGACTGCAAGTAATTCAGGTAATTAGATGACTTAAGTATTCTATTAAGGAGAGGATGTTATCTCTGGATAGAAGTCTCAGAGAGGTCAATAGAAGCTTAGAGAAAAAAGTCTTAAGGTCTTAATTTCGCAATGTCATCTGTAGAAGTAGCTCTTTAACACGTCTTCGTAGAAATTTTATAGAGAAACTTTATGTCAATCTGTATATGTATAGATTAGGTATCGCTTGTGCATCCTCTACATTCACACCAAATTTACAACAGGTAGCTGTGAAATCAAAGAAATCCTAACATTTGACAGCCCAATTATAAACAGCCTGGAGTGATCTTATAATTAATCGATGGAACATAGGTAACCATGCCAGGCATACATCACACACGGCCAACATTTAAATTCCCAATAGAAGTGATGTTTCACGACAAATGAAGAAACTACATACCCGCACATCCGCACCCTTGCTCCATGCAAAACTGGGGAGGGAACTGCCATTGCGCGCGAGGCAATTGAGGTGTAAGTATAACATAAGACCAATAATTCATATCTTTTACTAATTATTAACTAGGAAAAAGAACAAAGACCCTTATACCCTCCAAATTATAATAAGACTTGGAATAGGGAGTAAAGTGGTAAGAAACTCACTCCAGTAAAGGAGAAATAAAGTCAAATAAGACAAACTAATTGCCATAAAAATGTGAATCTTAGGTCACCATTTCCGAAATACTGTTGAGTTAGTGCAATATAACCTCCTTACTCAAATATCGACTAGAAAATATCTGTTAGATATATATAGAAATTACCCATGCCCAAGGGGTATTCGAACGTCTATTTGCAGAATGCCTACCTGTGTGGATAACACTAATGAAAATGAACAATATATGCGTAATATACACAATAATAACAAACCCACTGATTTTGATAATGGGGTCAAAGCTCAAAGAGTCGAGATTAAAAATGTATTCATCATATCCTAGAAAGTCTCAAAACTCTTGGGACTCTAAAGAATTGAGCGGAGCTATCAAGGTAAGGTAGTCCCATAAGAAAATCAAACCAGAGTTCATCAATACTGAATTTTCTTAAAATTCATTCAAGTACGGTCCCGAACCATGACAGAAATATCTGGAGCTGAAAGCTGAAGGAAGATAATCTCCAACGAAAAAATACAGAAGTCCGGAAGTTAGCAAAAAATTTATTGATTTACCTCAAGAATACAAGATTTAAATGTAGAATTAGAAGAAACAATAGGTAAATTCAGTAAATCAGAAAAATTAAAAACCCATTTTCAAGTCTATTATAAAGAAATAGAGAGGTGGTATAATACTAATAGTACACTCTAGCTTCTTTGGTGTAATAGGCAATCTTAAGACCACCAAATTGGGTAATAGTTAAAATACATCATTGGTTTTGTCAAGATTTTTTGACTCCAACCTAAGGTATAAGTTCAGAACGAGGTTGAAGTTTCTATAAATTGTACCTACTACTAGATTTACAGAGAGAGCAACCAGACCTTGATTAATGATATTCGTTGAATAGATTTAAAAGGAAATAGATAAGCGAATGGAAAGATTATCAAACTGTCTCTTAAAGAAAGGCTAGTATTCATATAGTTCAAGGGATTCTGGATAAACTCAGATGATTACCACCCCATAGGCAGAACGTCTGATCTTAACCAACTTCTAAAGGCTACAACCAACAGTATATACCTCTAACACGTTAACCTTTATTTATCAGATGTTGTATAAAACGGGTAAGACCACTTAGAGCCTTGGAATGGAATACCTATATGTTAAGTGTTAGCATGTAGGTAGTTTGTAGCTATGTATAGTTGTCGTATCGCCACTATATAGCTATCTAGAGGTGTGGTTGCTGCTTTCATTGCGTCACTACTTTGAATCTTAGATGAATGGAGATGGGTAGATGTAACGCCAAATAAAGGAGGTGGTTGATAGGGATATGTTCTTTTTTGCCAAAATTAAATTTATTTGTGTATTTATTAGATATAAAGACATTGGATAAGAAAGCACCGAGAATAGAGAATGATTTAAGTAAATACATAGAAAAGGTATTATCAGTACAGGATAACCCTGGGCCTGATTCCAATAGGAAATGATTTATCGAGACCCACGTTTGATCCCGTAAGTACACAACCCTCTACAAGTACACGACTAAACTGATCACACAGCCTCAGATCATATTAACAACTTCCAGCACCAGAGGGTGCAGATGTGAAGTATAAGCACACACTTATAACTCGAGATCGAAGACTTTACCATTCAACATATAAAATTAATAGGCCGGCTTAGTTAAAAATAATCGTCGAAGCCTATACAGAGATAACATTAGATCTTAATAAACCGCGCTAACCCCCTTCCACTCACATTGAAAAGCTACATAAATGACGTATATCTTCGATTATCTAAATGGCGTCATCTAGCGCACACCACGTCGCTACTAAGAGAAATAATTATAATAAAGGTTCCACATTTAAGATTGCAGTCCACTACCTAACTAGATAGCAAAAAAAATACCACATAGCACTTACCCCAACCTCCCGTTGTTTGTGTCTCATCTGTCTCCAAGAGAAACAAGAAAATTTCAACATAACCTTTGCCTCAACAAGTAGACGCCGAAGAAGACCCTCTCTAACTCAGTGCAGTACGCTGTACAGAACTCAACCTGAGTCTTTTCAACACTGTCTTATTGCAATCTCCGGCAGAAGAAGTTACCAGATCGGCACTCAACCAACCTCCTGTCTGCAATGTGCGTAGATGGTCTAATATTTGTAAAGCTACACAAAGTTCACCACCCACCTCAAAATTGAAGCGTAAAACTGAAGAAGAATGTCCTGATACTGGTACTTAAAAAATAGAGCTGATCCCGTCACTGAATTGTCCGGCCTGTTCTGCTTCATTGTCTTTTTTCCTTCTATAAGGGCCATAATTATCCCATTCTTGTGTTGGCAAACTCTGTATGTGCCATGCTCTAACTATGATTTCATCTAGTGAAGTACTACCATATGGAAAGTTTATTCACTTAGAAGGATTATAGTATAATCTAAGTAACTATATACCTGTAGACTATTGTATTCTAATGTTACACACTGCAGTATGAAGATAATCAAGAGAGCCATACTGGTGAACAAGAAATGATTCCATATTCCTCAATCCTTCATCCGATTTTCTCACGTAAAATGTTTTAAACTAAACGAAAGCCCAAATGCAATTACCTCGTTTGTTATGCCATAAAACTGCTATCTGTCATACATATAGAGCATAACAGCCTATGCGCTTAAGCGATAATCTAATGTTCATGGATATTTCTTCAAACATGTATAGGGGCTACGACCAAACTTGTGCACAAGTACTTAACTAACATTAATCTGGGCTCCAGCTAAAAAATATGTTAAAATTCTAGATATAACCGTTCATAAGCCTTGAAAAAACTTCACCTTGGCATCTTGTAACAGAACGACAACGATATGCTGATATTATTTAAAAAGAAGCTAATCCAGCATTCTTTGAGGTAGACTTTATTTCATGATAGATGAGCTAAATGCCACAGAAATGCTGTATTTCCTATGCCTCATATTCAAAATTAAACTTGCATATCAAGAAACCTCGGAGACCAAATACCTAAAATATAACGTTTTATAGCATTAAGCGTTCCCCTGGAAATTTTTAACAGTACGCTCGAGCAATCAACCTAAGGACCCGGATTTCTTATAGTGGATTAGTGTAGCTCTTTCTATTGATTGAGTTAACCTAGGCTGAGATAGGCAGTTATCTTACAACTCGTTGGGTTGTTTCTACATTTACAAGAAAAGGGTGATTTTCTAACGATGATGCAGGCAAACTTCAGGATAGAAGATTAATCAATGTCCTTGGGGATCTTTCACAGAATCGCTCTCACTTCACGTAATTTCTATTTCTCCTTAGAGAAAACGATGGATGGCACTTTAGGAGGCTATCATCTACGCTACATCTTAGAAACCTTCTAGCAAATTTAAGTCGCTATGCGTGTGCGAAAGACAATTACATGATTATAATTATTTATATATTCAGGATGACGCGAAAGATAAGGGAACCCCCACAAAAGGATATATTAACAGCTTAGCTATTACGCCACCGGAATAAGTTCCCTACGTGGCTGTCCATACCACTTGGTCGGACGTGCTCTAAGTCAACGTTGGGAATACGTATTCATATACTGAGAGACATTCTCGGTCTACCGTAAAGAATGAAGAACATGCTGCTCCTCTTCAAAAGAACACTCCTTTAAAATCCGGAAAGGAACTCCATCCAAGTATGCTACATAATCTCATGCAGTAAAGATAACAGAAGCGTACAGTGCAGTTGATCGACAAGAATTATGAAGATAGCAAAAATTCATCCAAGAGTAAGAAATTGAGTATCTCCTCGGTACAATTTTGCATTTCGCTCGACTCTAGTAAGGTATGGTAGTCCGATTTCCATAAATCCCAAAAAGGTTGTCCGGACATGACCTTACCCTTTCTGAAAACTTTATTGTAGCTCTCGTGAGTAGATATCAATATCCTGTATCGATTTATCTGAAATAAGTTATTGCTCTACTTATGACATTAACCATATTTATTAACCTTTTGTCCACATAGAACCCGTGCGACAGAGAAACCAAGAGAATGTCATAAGGAAATCTAAAAATACGTGGTCTTCATAGAATTTTACCAATCATTCGTTATACTAAGGAATTAATTATGCCACAACCAGCCTTATTATTCTTATAAATTACTGAGTGCAAGGACAATATGCTCGTCTTGTTCCAAGTCCCATGCAATCTGGCTAACACGCAAGTACCTCATCATGAATATGTTGAAGGACAGATGCACGCGTTCGCTAAGAAAAGTTCTGAAAACACTCAACATCGTTATGTGGACCTTTATGAAGCAACTCCGTCTAGTGTGCCACTCAGTGTAATCTAGATGATGTTCTTAACTCACTCTTGGCGCAAAGCATTAAATAATGGTGTGCTAAGTGTAACGCATGTTTGTGTTTGGAAGAGACTTGTGTAGTAAAGGGAAAGGTGTGTTTTGTGACTGTGTTCTTGCTTTATAGTTAAGAAATTATGAAATACAATTATATTTGATTAGAAGTTGTCTACAATTTTTGACATCACTTCTCAAAAACATCCACTCTATTTTTTTCGTAGGACATACAATTACTTGAAGTCCAATATAAATTCCGTATTATTGTATTATTAATATTTAATATAAGTGTGAAATTATTAAAAAACTCAGAGAATAAAGAGTAACGATGTAATATTTTTCTATTCCTCAATACAGTAATCCTTATGCGAATGATAGAATATCGGATTGAATTTGAGTTTTTAAATTCGAGTCTCCCCTACTTCAGACCATAAAAATTGGTTTTCTTAGTGGGAATAGAGTACAAAAATAACATTTTATTTTAATGCGCAAATAAATTAGTTTTATTTTCGTCATGAATGAAAATTAACATTATTTTTTCTGTTCAAATTAATTACGGAAAAATATAATTATAATTTTATAGTTAGATCTTTAGAAAGTTTGTTGACCACTACTAGATCCTGTAGAGGAAATGAGAACATTATATGTAACTCACTTTATTTAGATAAAAGACAGGACACTCGCGATTGAAGTTTTAAAGCATTCTCAAAATTTTGACGAATGGAATAGAGCAAAATAGGTAAGATAACAACAAAAAGCATTCTTTTGCAGTGACGTACCCTTACAACAATTCAAGGCCTGAGTATTTGTAAATGGATGCGATTGATGATCAACAGCCAGAAGATATATTAAGTGGCAGAACTAGGTCTAGTTCGGTTATAAACAACTTTTCTCGCTGGCGAAGAATGGAATTAGTCCAAGTTGATGCCAATTTAATTTTATAGGTATAATACATAAAGAATGACCAATGGCGTGAGCGCACGTTTCCTGGAATCGAATCGTGCAAGGAGGATCTTATACATTGTGTATATACGAACATGATAGGTACATGGAAGACGGATGGCAACGAAGCTGTAAGGTCCAATTGATCCGTTGTGCGCGTCAAAGAAGAGGAAATTTAACGTAGATAGGGAGTAGTATAAGAGCCTAGGCTGATTGAACTCATCTTAATTGACATGATTTATAAGATGAATCTTCACGCGATAATATCTGATGAAAGAGAGAAGGTTATAGCCTCGTTGCTGTACCATTCTTGGCAAAGCAGTTTTGAACGAGGCGACAACTGAAGATCTTATAGTTAGATATAAATTACGAGCTGTTTTGCGAATTGTATTTCAAAAACGCAGCATCACTACACGAGTGCTAGAAGTGATGAAAATCCCGATAAGACGTTCGGAAAACAAAAGCGCATAGCTCTGCGGATTGGTTAATCTGTTGAAGAGTCCGCATATTAGATGAGGACGAGACAGCAGTACTGTGAGATAAACGAGTTAAGGCAACACACCGATTCAAGACCCTGCTAGAAATTTTTTACTTTGTCTTGTGAATAAGGCTCTTGTTCTCGTTATTCATAACAAAACTATGGAACCGATTAGATGAATTAAGTTGAAATGACGATGCAACAACGAATTGGGGGGAATAGAAACTAAACATAAAAACTCTAATCAAGTGGTTTAAAGTGCTCGCTGAAATTAAATTTAGTGGGTCTAGAAAGGATTTAGAGACGACGGTGGCTGTTCTTAACAGGACCCAGCCGGAAGCACAGCTCGGACAGAGAGCGCGATGCTGTATCACCTTATATTCAGAAGACGGCAGCAACAGAGAAGAACACAAATTGCCTTTTTTAGATACGCCACTTGCCCCTTCGAATTCAAACTTTGTTTATGAGCTAGCTAGGTTTAGAGCCTGTGAGGAAGCTAAAAAGATAGTGTAAAATGGATAGATTAACACAGAGAGATGGAACTTTCAATTTAAAAGGCTAAGAGGGTTGGATGAGAAAGAGCGTCAGTAGTATTTGACACGCACGATTCGAAGGATGAAAATTTAAAGAAGGAAAGGAAAATGAGAGGAGATACACATAAATAGGATACACTTTTCAAACCTTTAAAAAATCTAATAAGTTTCAAAATGTGATGCGGATCGAATTTCTCACCCATACCGTTTTGATACGGTACCTCATGTAAAGCAGATAGAGCCTTAATTCGACTGGTATAGCTTGGCGAAACACTTCTAGGACAAACTGTGTTTGAGAGAGGTGACAACCGTTTTATTAGTGTGAATAAAATTTAATCAAGTACCAAAAATGTGAAATGAAAGACTAAAAATAATGATTATTATATGTTATTCATGCATTTGATAGTTTCAGACCCTTGTTTGAGTTAGATTACCCTCAACCCTCAATTTAAATTTACTCTTTGGCCAGACTTATTGTTAAACTCATTATTATTCTATTACCAACACGTATGTCGACATGTTGTGTGTTAACTAAAACTACGGAGGAACAAGACAAACAAGAAAATACACACATTACACACTCACACACACACACAACAACACCCAGTAAGCGACTAGAAAACGAGTTTAGAAAGAAAGATACTTTTATACAACACCACTCACTACCATGCCACAATTATCAGAAGATCAGTTACGAAAGTACTAAAAAGGAGGATACTGAAACAAAGACTCTCTTACATCACTAGTACCATATGCGTGATGACCAATATGATACATATATATAGGTTATTATATGAAGAGTGCGTAACCTCTTTAACCCGGACCATCTTCAGTCAGAATCATACATTAAGCTTATAGAAGGATCACAACAATTGTTAGCTAAACAAACTCATTTCTACTGAGGGTCTTTTCTGCTTCACTATTTACTTGCCTCATTTTTTGAGTTTCCTTCGTACATTTCGAAGGAACCAAGCGTTATAATATCATTAATAGAGTGATTGAGCAAAATGTGGACTCTAGATAATTAAATTAATTTTAGGATAAAAACTAAATTCTTATAACACCATAATAATTTGATTGAACTTGAAATAATATTCTCATAAGTGCTCTCTACACAATCATTTCTTTCAACATCGTTATTACAGAATATTGAACATAGATGTGTTTCTTAGTATACATGAAGAATAAGATATATTATTGACGATAATTATAGTGTCCGCTTATGATAAATCAAGAATCAATTAACTCAAGATTTATTATGTCATAGCTTTTACAAGAAATAGGTGATTATAGGTCGGTCAATTCGAAAGCTACGCTCTCAATGAATAATTTTAATAGCTCTACTATGGATAATGCCTATAATATCTATCACTACTATCAGTATATAATTTATACGTCAGTATCATGACTACTTCAAAGAGCTATTGGTAAAGTATTATAATATAGTTGTGAGTATGAATAAAAAAGGTTTAAATATTTATCGTAGCACATAGCTTCTCCAGGTCTATCTGACTCTACCAATCTCAAATAATGTGATGTATGTTGATTAAGATTGAATGCAGATATTTGGATTGAAAGGTTATAACTATTAGTACCGTTACATTTATCACGTCAAAAGCTCTAAATACCACTTCAATAATATTTTATCTTATATTTAAAGAATTAAATCTAGCATAATTTAATTAAATATATTGTACACATATTATATCTAGTTAATAATTATGAATCACATTATGACTTATTCATTATTCAATCCTCAACATTTTGTCCTGCCATGTGAGTAATATAAAATCAATAAAGAGACACTATATCATAGCCTAACGCCTATATACCGATTATGCCTTGAATTATCGTGCAGATGTCATTCGGTTCAGTATAATATATATAAAACTAAAAAATTAAGAATATCGTAAGAAATATAAAGAAAATTATATAAACATAATCAAGATGAAGGTAGAATGTCGTAAATGATGGTATAAAACGATATAATAGAGAAACAATAAAAGAAAGAAAATATTATAGCTATCTAAGATGAAAATCTATAGAAAAGCGAACTGAAATTAATATAAAGCTATGGACATAGCTAACAAACATAATACATATGCCACAAATTCATATAAGAATATATATATAATCTTAAATAATATTATATAACTCAAAAGATAGAAATTATGGAAAATCTTAAAAACAAAGATCAAATAATTGTAAAATAATGTCATTAAAGTTAATAAAAGAAACCGAACAGAGTTCTACCAAGTGTGTCTTGGTCAGATCAAGGTACCCAGAAATTATTCTGCAAGGTCGCATGTTTATGAGTTGTACACAAAATCATAATAATATTAAAGGAGCTAACTAATATGCTATTATTATGATATTAGTTTAAGTGCTTTTATATTCAAAGACTAAAATTTTAATTTATTCCGGTTCATACTACTGATTTGGATATAAATATAGTAAAAATAAAATAATTTCCAGTAACTAAGTAAATTACAGAATACTCATTTTAGGTTCATTTTGATAACTGATGGAAGATTTTTGAATTTTGGGTATTCCATTTACTTTAGTAAGATTATCCCAAAAGTAATATAATAAGAATTATAACGAAAATTACAAATATCACTAATATTAAAATACTAAGGGCAGAAAGACACTAAGAATAAGACCTGAATGAAGCTTGACGATAACAAGAAGTTATGACAAGGAGACATATCGCAAGCGAGCAACCTACTTGGTTTTCTATTTGGATATATGTAAATCACCTCCACTCGCCATTGCCCACAATCCTCTATAATTTTTAATGAATGCAACTGAAGAAAATTGTTTCATATAGGGCTGAAAAAGATTAGGTAATTTTAATGAAACTTAAATCGAGGGATACGATTCCAATATCGGGCCCGAAGAGTGATTACTAACAACTAAACACACGGTAGCAATCAGATCTTATTAACAGAATCTGTAGAAGAAACACAAGCTAAGCAGAGAATACCTGAAAAAAATACTAACCTCACACATAATCAGCTCATAATTCAAAGTGTGAAGTAGTTAGATATTTACGATATGATGAGAATACTATACGGTGAATTCTAGTTCTCACAACTAAACAAACTGCAAACTTCACCAAGTAGCAGGATACTAATTCGCCACATCTCAAAAGATCATGAAAAATACGTGGCAGTATCTCCTACCAATAGCAACGACCCAGCCTTTTTTAGGGTCTGACAGAGATTACGAGCAAATTGCTATAAGAGTGGACCGAGAGGAATGATGTCTGTGATCACCAGAAGCGCGAGCTCTCTATTCTAGACTTTACTGCGTTGTAGAAGTACATAAATATTTTAAATGAAATTGATGGGGAAGTATGGAAAAATCAGGTAAAGCAAGATACAATATCTAAAAGTTAGGGAATTGTGCAAGAAGACATATATAGGATTAAAGGATTTATTAGACTTTTATTGTGGTAATAACCACTTACAATATTATTGTATTATGGATTGACCTAATAACTGTAGCCGTGTGGAAATAATAGATGTAGTGCGCCCAAGTTACACGTTCCTATTATAACTAAAAAAAATCATTTGCGAACTTACTTCTGGTCGATCAGGATGCACGATTGGGCACACAAAAAGATCGCTTTAGACTTACGAGAAAATAATGGCAACATGATAATGTATAGTGAGACCCTTGCGAAGAGTATAGTATAACTAATTGCCCCAACACTCTGAAGGCGATCACTAGGTACTAAAAAAAGAAGAGATAGACGTAGTAGAGAAATATGAAGTAAGAGTCCCCGTCGTATGAGCGCCTACTACCCTTAAAGAGCAATCTTCACAGGCCTTCGAAGGTACCGCAAGACGGGATTGCTATGAGAATAAAACGCTATTAAGATGAATTACATAAGAAGTTATACAATAAAACAGACAAAAGAGAGTATCGAATCTCTATATCATTCCTATACCTATCCTATTATATATATATATATAAGAAACGGGCACGCACATGGAATCATATATCTTGAATAACAAGTAAATTTAACAATAATAAGAAGACCCTTCACAGTTGTCTATTTTTGCCATTAAGTAGAGATGACTAGAAGAGGAAATATACTTTACTATTTGCCTCCTAAGAGTTTAAATCTCTTATATTAAATTGTAAAACACTGTAACTATTACAATACATTAATATTGTTATTGTTTCTTAATTTATTGTATTATTATGTATTTGTTTTTTGTATTACAAGCACATTTTATTATTTGAGGTCACCTAAGGCACAGTCCGCCGCTATGTTCCATAAACTCCTGGCCCACCCACCTTTTAGATCGTTTAAGTTTTTATATCCCTTCCATTCGACGGTTCCCAACTGCTCAACTATACAAAATACACCAATTTCTCATCCTATTGGTGGGAGGCATTTTCTATGCTTAATTTTTTAGATTCTATTTCTTTGCAATATTTAGCAGAATATTACTCTTCTTGAAGAATAGTCTGGAAAAAAATTTTTATTTGTACCCTAAAAGGTAAGTCCTTTTCCTTTTGAAAACTTAAAAATAAAATATACCTCATAAATTAATTATATACGAAACAATTATTTTTAAAATTTTACGTTTTCTTTAAAAATCAGGGAATCGTTCATATACTTATTCATTTTTTCCTTTGCTAACATGGGTTTTTAAATTATTATATCTTATTTATATTTTTAAAAAAGAAAAAACTAATTAAAATAAATTTACGAAATAATAGTTTTATTATATATTAAGAATAATAAAAACAATATATTACATTAAAATGTAATAGTTAAGATAATATGAATCAATATTTTTAATTATATTTTTAAATTAGTTAATTGTTTAGCCTTATAATACCACCTCTCTAAATCTAATCATAATTTTTACTTATATTCATCAATCAAAAATAAAAAATGTATGAGAGTCCAAAATTTAATCTTATGAATTTTAAAATTTTCAGAATATTTCAGCATCTTATAAGTACTTTATAATTCAACTTATTGATTTAAAATTTAAATATAGTAATTTGTGTAATCAGTACTTTTATATTAATATTAATTAGCCTCATGAGACAAATGTAATTAAATCTTATTATAATTCATTAGTTTTTTTAATTTTCAATGATAATTACAGGAATATTAATCAAATTTTCAATTATTAAACCACTTCAAGTCTATTTATTTTTTATTTTCGTATTTTCAATTATTAAATTATATAATCATAATATTGATAAATTTTTTATCTTATTAGTTTATTTTATCCAAGATACAATAAACTTGATGTGAGTTGCGATCTTAGTATCGTGATATTGTTGGGGTCATCTGTTGTGCTATGGGAATGGGTCAAATCGTGAACTTTAAAGTGTATACATATAATAACACATTTAATAATTTCATTAGTTAAATTCATTTTTTAGACCAATTTTTGTTAAAAGAACTTGTTTATATCATCAAAATTAACGTAACAACGTAGTGATTATTTCCCAAATCTTGTCTTTGTTTACATTAAAGTTTTTATTAAACACATATCCATTGGTAATTACATTTATTAGATTCATCATAGGTAATTGAATTGATAACATAAGACACGTTTACAGTACTATTTAGAGAGTTTTAATAATAAGATAATTGTTTATTATTATTTTTTATTTTTATTATTATTATAATGTGCGCATCCTTTTCCTATTTTTTCTTTATGGTAAATCGGAGTTATGTATTGTAATGCATTTCATGACTGGAGTAATCTTTTGATTATAAATGTTTATGAGCGGTACATTGGTGTAAACGCAGCTGTTTATGTCGAGTATAGTTTTTTTTTTATTATATCTTTTACACAATAGACAGTTTTATTTTACCATTTCACCAATAATCTATCTGCTACTAAACTATTAAAGTACTTGATTAACAACTTAGTTTCAAGCGTCGTTTGATAGACATTTTTAAGTCATTACAACTGCAGAAATTCTTATCTTTAATTTTGAGTTTATGTCACGCTCGTCTTTTCGCTTCTTGTCTCCTTAGTTTGGTGGTGTGTGTGTCTGTGTGTAGTTATCGTTCGTCCGTAGGTGTAGTGGGTCTAAAACTCGAAGTAGTTAATCGTTAGTGTGGATTGTGTGTGAATGGTGTGTTGTGCTGTTGTGACTTGTGCAGAATCGGCAGTTCATCGACATACGGTGCGCGCTTTCTAATTACTTCACCATATTTTTGTACCATACAATACTACGAAAATTGAACACGACCACTAAATTACATCTTATCATACATTAGAAAGCCGACAATATCATTACCTCCTTTTCGACATAACTTCATGGACCTATAAAATCGAACCAACCAATCCATTTGAATAATTACCTACTTCCATTCAATTTCACAATGAGAAAAATTTTTCATATAAAGTAATTCCATTCCCAACATCTACCACATATACCCAATTTCAACCTGTAAGGAGACCATTTACTCCGTTCTACGCAAAATAATGTGATCATTCTCCGTTAGCACCGAATTAACTTCAACCTTTCGTTATACTATTCCTTACTATGAGTCCCAGCTAAAATGACATAATATCCTATCTTTCTTCTGGTAAGATGTTCTCGCGATATGGGGCCATTCGTCTCACTGACTATTGTCGCAATATAGGGCAACTCAATCCAAGCGGTTCGTTTGTGACACTATCATGTTTCATCCAACAGAATCACTATTTACACTTATTTCATATCCTATTCTGCAGAAATCGTACCAGAGAGGGTACGAAGTAGCTTCGGCTAATCTCACTGGCTATTTGCATTTAACAACCTAATCTACTCCAGTAACTCCAACTGTCTCGGTGTTATTTCTCGCATATCATCGGCTCTATAATTTCTGATGTTATTATTTCTGTATGGCTTAAACATTAATAAATCTATCTATATATCTACCCTTTTACACCGTAAACTCCTAGGCACACTATTCTAACCTATCATATCGTGCTTCCTGCTCTAACTTTTGCAGAAAAGAGTCCAGTCCTCCTACAGCTTCCGCATCAGCACTTGTGTGATCGAATAGACCAAACGCACTCTTTTTTTTGTACAATATCCGTCAAACTGCATATATCCTTAAAACTAAAAGTTCTATCTTTTTAAACTAATTTTCTCTCAATCGGATTCTGATAACTATTCACTGGGGCTCCTCTATTCTCAGTGGCGAGGATGGATATTTAAAATTAAAGAACCTACACCATTCATAAATTAGACGTAGAGAAATAGGTTGTGCCGAGTTCAATCTTCATTTTAAATTGCTCTACTCAATCTGATAAAGGGGTAAGGTTGTAGATTAATTTTCTAGAGCACTCATTTGCCTAGTGCTCTATACAGATATCGCGAGGCAACATATAACTATCTTATCAGCAAATTGTTGACCACAAACAATCTATCACATAATAATCGAAAAGAAGTTCAGTGACATAACGAGTTGACTGGATCCAGTATTCAATCCAACATCACCTTCATTCCGGAGAACACTTGGGCCATATCCATACATGTTTCCTCATCACTCCCATTTAGTCTCAAGTAAACTAATCATTATCTTCTTATTTGGTGGATAAGGTATACTAACTAAGGCTGTTATTTTTTATTTGAGCTTTCTCATCATAAAGTTGATTATTGTTATTATAATGACTTATAGAAAACGCATTGGTGTAGAAATACTTGGTAAATCTCCTAACTTGAACAGAAACTTTAAACTCAACGAACCTCTTAAATCTAATAATAATCACTGTCAATTATTAATCTATCATATAACCAAGCCCATTCCTGCCACTTTGCGCCTGTTCTCCATATATCCTGGCACTTGGAGACGTTATTACGTGAGCCGAGTTGGGTGCAAGACAATATCTCTGGGCGCTGGCTTCTCCACCAGGACTATCAATTAGAATTGAGAGCCAACTTGGTAACTGCCTGTTTTTCCCTCTGACATTGCCGGCTTCCGATGAGCTTCATGCACGATTCTCAAAGGGCATATCATGGTAAGATGTAACCTCGAATTTGCATCCCTGATTGCACCAGGCGTTAATTATACCATGGTAGCCAGAGACATATCTATCCATATCTTCTCTCAAGTAAGTGTATATTCATAGGATATTCTATACATTCTCCTCTACGACATTACACCTTTGGACGGTTTAATAATCCTTCTGTTACATGTACGGATTCTATCTCGTGCTCTGGCTGCTAGTGATTTATGACAGTATTCATGTAGGGAGATGTGGAACTCCCTTTCATTGTAGATCAATTCTCAATAATCCTTATTCGAACATTTTTTAATTTTCTGAGGCAGAGTCCTTATTGTAAGCAAAATACTATTTCATCAATACCTTTGACCATCATAGACAATACTAAAGTTTTCTATATGTGATCAATAGTTAAACTTCTGCAATAATTTGCAGTAAACCAAAGGGGATTCTTACGCCTTTTAATAATCCACATCTTCGACGGAATCCGCTCATCTGCCCCGCGAGAATCTCTTCTAATCATTCTCTCATGCTGGCTATTATTAGAGCTACTCTGTCTTACTCTTCCACACTCTATTGGCGTTTTTTCTTACTCGTGTCCGTGCAACTTCTGGTCGAGCGCCTTCTTGCAAACCTCTGATCGCACGCAACTTCTGTTTTATCTGTGATTACACACTCTAACTATTCGGTCGCTCCTCTCCATATCTGTGGAGTGTTGTTGAAGTACTTTGATAGTCGTGGCCTGAATCATAGGCTCTCACTCTCTCAAGCGAAAATCTCCATACATCCTAGAAGCACTCCAACTTTCCTACTTACCGTCCACGGACTACCATTATTTTTCTTCTAACGACATCACTCGGATCTGTCAACGGATCGCTTCCTTGGCCTGATTCTTCTCTACCTTCCTTCTCTTATCAAAAATTCCAAGGTGTCCTCAAATGCTTTTGTCCTTATGACACTTTTACACTTTGAATCACGAAGAGGGATCTATGAGGATGAGACCCAGATGGAGGCCATGGTCCCGTTGCATGGATATATTGGAGAACAGGGGTGTAAAGGAGAAAGGGGTCGGGGAATGGGCTCCGGAGAGAGTGGGGTCTAAGAGAGTCACTCGCCACGAACGAAGTTTTGTGAGAATGGAGGGAGAGGGTTTTTGGGGAGCTTAAACCGTGATCTTCTTCATAGAACGCCGACGTTGGACCTACCGAGATCACATATGTCGCTCTTGTTTCGGGCCTGAGACCCTTTAAGCTTTAATGTCAAATCAACCTGTTACATTGTCGATATCTACGATCGCACTCTTAAGTTCTCAGTTCTCAGTGTTTCATGAAGGGATAGCGCCGCGGCACTAAAAATGTTCAAATATTAGAGACTTAAATTGCAGCAGAAATATATACAGGAAGTATTCAGAGCAAGTTGAATAGAATCCCTTGACTCACTATATCGTAGACTACCTTAAATTTAAGACTTCTTCTTCGTAGTTTCTAATTCATTAATCTAATTCTTCGACACATCTCAAACTATCTCTTTTCTTAAGACAAATATCTGAAATCTTATCTCCACTTCTCCCTATATTTCCGATGCTACACTTAAGTATCCGGCTTATTATCGTGTACCAGCAATATCTGAATGGTACTTACTGGGTGGCTTTTTATTTATTCTTTTCTCTCTATTTCTCTATCAATTATATACAACGCTCTTCTCGTATCCAACAGTGCTCATTCACCTATCCACAACGTTCGGGCTACGGGGAGGCTTGCGCCTCCGCGCCTCGCAAGGAAAACTTTAGAGTTACGTAATCTGAGAATTGAAAGACCAACATTAGATTAGCCTCGGGTTCTTCACACCTAGGGATCTTCCGTTCTGCCTATACGTCTGGAAAAGCGTCTACAAGAGCATCATCCTTGTGCAAATTCATCTTTTTATATGGTATTTATATATATATCTAATCTATCCATCTTATATAATTAGAGTCACTATCTAATTAAGGTTCTCAGATTTATATTCTTTACAATTACGAGATACAATCATATATAGGCTATGATCTAATGTGAGAGAGTGACGCACTATTTCTTTCTTATCCACTTATTCTTAGATTCACAATATATAATAGATAAGTTTGGTTCCATACTCACACTAGGTTTCGTCTTACATAACATATCATTACTTTATAATGCATATATAAAGGCTTTTATTTTTCAGATATAATTGCTATTTTCTATTCATTGTTGTCGTGACACACTACTATATAAACCGAATTGCTCTCAATAACCATCAATTTACCTTCACCGAATGAAAGATAATCGTCCTTCGTCATTTCCTTTCGTAATATCAAACATTCCTTTTATCCCTCAAATAATTTCTAGACTTTTACCTTCTTTGGATTATATTTGTTACATCTGAAATAGCTAATGATATCTTTAGGTATCTTCAACTTATGAACTTTTCCGAATTCTACTTTATTTTTAATAAAGATACGGATAGTCAATACTCTGGATCTGATATATTGGCAGATTCAGCATATGTATTGCCCAACTGAGTCTACAATTGCAAGTAAAAATTATCATATATTCTTATAATACCTATTTATCCACCCTTTTTCGTTCCATATATCCACTATCATCTTGAGTACATATACTTCTACTTTCCTATCTCTTTCGAACGGGTTTTCTTTGAATAGTCTACTCCTGTTGATAACTCAAAATAAAATGAATAATCTCTCATTTCAATCTAGGAGCTTACATTTATTTCTCATATAAAATTAATCAACCATCACACTGGTAATCTTGACTGACTCTCTCACTCGCTCATTATACTCGAGGTTTTTGTCTCCCTTTAGCGTAAGTTTTTTGCCTTGTGAATTTCACAACGACGTACATTTGAGCGGGGGTACTAGTCTTGTTACAATGTTGCCTTTGCAGCGACGACTCCATTTTTTTTTTATGGCATCTTTTGTACATCTAGTTGGCCTATAGGCAGTATTGTAACATATCAAAGCGGGTCTCAACGTGAACACTATCTGCTGCGCCTCTGTGACTGTGATGAGTTAATCACTCATCATGCTCTGTTCGTGCACTTAATACCTGAATGAGGAGGAGGGCTCACAGGGTTATTTCACCCCGGCTTTTGGCTTTATGGCTCACCGCGCATATAATCACATAGCTTAATACTGACTATATCTAACCCTGTAATGTAACTTCTCAACACGTTTCACTTGACCCTTATTAAATCTTTGCGGCAGCGACATGTTGGTGCTATATTCTCTGTATCTTTCTAATCGGTCCTAATATGATATATGAGATATGTAGAGCCGGTGCTTCGAGAGCGTGGAATCAACTTTTCCACCCTTGTTGCTACCAAGTACGGAATATAATATATATATAAAAATATAATTCACTTATAAAGACGCTCACTCTGATTAGGTCAAAAAGGTAGTGCTGTGGTCTCGGCATCATAATGAGTATTAATTGAGTTGATTTGATGTTAAGCAACTCCAGACTAGTTAGCTGCGATGATTATTTTAAATTTCTGGCTTATATATTATATATATATATTATATATATATATATATATCTGTTCTGTGGATTTCCATCTTCTCCAGTCTTCTCATTAGTATGTTTCTCTAAACCTTACTACATATATTTAAAATATCTCTAAAACTCAACTATTTAAAAAAAAAGTCACGCTTGTGCTTACTTCACTACTGCGTATAATTTGTCCATTAGTTGAAAATTATTTTTATTGAGTGTATATAACACCCCCCTATTGTAATAGTAGCTTATGAGCCCGTTAGAGTCAGTATGGTGCATATAACTGGAATATAATATTATGTATAGTGTCTCTTGTTGATTTCAGCTTTCCACAGTTAAGCTCTAAAGTAACGATTTTTATATTATTTATAAACTTTATATCTAAATCGTAACACAATGGATAACATAATACACCGGGTCTATTTTTCATGAAAGGAATCTGAACTTTTTTCACATTACGAACTACGTTAGTTATATGAATATATATAGAAAGATAGTATCATAAATTATTAACTTTTTTTTTGTGAAATCTCACTACAAATCGAAATAGTTCAAAAGTAAAGGACTATAGTTTAATTTTGACTAAAAAATTTAGTTTTTATTAACTTTTTTTTTCTGTAAAATAAAACACACAAAAAAAGAAGAATTGACCAATCCTAGCTACGATACTAAGTTTTGTTTGTTTTTGACTACCATATTTCCAATCTCTATATTGTAACCTCGGTCTTTTCAATCTATTTTGTTTGTCAGTAGCTTTTATATTTTCCGCATCTATATGTAATCTTCAAGGCTATCTTATTGCTAAATGTAATAACGGTCATTTTCCTTTGGTAATGCAATTATTATTATATCCATCATATCATTAATGTTAATCAAGAAATTTTTTTTTTAGACATTTTGTAAATTTATTAATACTCCGTATTTTTTTTTATTTTTATACATGTTCATATTTGATTGTGAATGTTGAATAAACGTAATTTATATTAAAAATAATATAAATTAAATTCAATTAAATATATTAAGAATTTAATTTTTATAAACGAAGTAATTAATACGAATATCCCAAAAATGCATTATAAATTAAAATAAGGTCATATTGAGAAATGTGAAAAATGTTGGATATTTTGTCAACCTTTTTTCTATTAAGTACAACTGTATCAATACAAGAGTCTGGTTGCTAATAGTAAAGGTTGCCAGAAAGAAGACTTGAATCACTGCTCTAGAGATATTAAATAGAGTCGACAGATAGTATTTCAAACTTTTTATTATTCAGTAAAATTAATTTAGGTTCGGTTGTTAAGGTTAGGTTATGATTATAGTTAGTTCAAGGGTACCTCGGGTAGATTATAACACAGAATACAGTTTCTAAAAATTTCCGATATATTAAATAAATTAAATGAGAGTTATAAATAAACATAAACATGTACAATTTTTTAAATTGCCTAAGCACAAATATAGTAAAAAATATCAAGACACAAATATATAAAAATAATAATTATATCAATTAATATAATTATTCTAATTTTTCATATTTTTTAAAGTAAAAACACTTTCTTTAGTCAAATCAAATGATAAACTGATGGACGAGTCAATGTGTTTTGAACAAGGTTTTATTAGAAGTTCGTAGGAAGCATTAATATTGCCCACATTAGGATATGAGGCCTATCGAGCCGATGGCGGGACATAAAGACGGGGGGTAATCAGTAGAAATCCCCTCCCGATCTAGTAATACACCTTAAAAGAGGCGCGAGAGACCCCTAGACTTTCCTGATATCTAAGCGGTCTTAACTTATAGGTTATTTAACGTTATATAGTTGATTTTAAATTATATATAATAAAAGGACTGTACATAAAAATCAATATGATATAATTAATATATATATCTATGTATATATAATATATATATTATAATTATATATATATAAGTTATATATATTAATATTTATATATTATATATATATAATAATAATAATATATATATATATTTAAAATATATATATATTATAATATTATATTATTATATATATATTATATTATATATAATTATAATATATATATATATATATATATTATATATATAATATAGATACGTATATAAAATTCAATAAATTTGTTTAATATTTTCACTTTTATAAAAAAACTATTTTACTATAAAAGTGATTGTTAAATTTTCCTAATTATTTTAAACATATTTTGAACTTTTGAATCATGTCTCCGTTACTACATAATACTATATTTAATTTGATATAAGTATCAAATATTATATATCTATATATAAGCTAAAATTATTTAATATTTTAAAAACGAAGAAAAAAAAAAAATAAAAAAATAATAAAACATCTTTTAATGAAGAAATTAAAACAAATACAGTAGTCCTTAATATATTTAATTTGGAAGCATGTCCTGTTACACCTATTAATATAACTTATATATCATTGTTTAGTTAATCATTAATACTTGGCAATATATGTTGGCGAAGAAAAATAAAAAAAACAACACCAGAATAAAATCAGATTAATCTGGCTGGTAACTATAAAAGAAATAAAAGGAATTAAGAAATAAAATATCCAATTTTATTTTCAGGAACCCTTTTTACCGCAGGAAATTTTAAAAAAAAAATTAATTTATCTAATATTTCTTAATAACGACGATGAATGTAAATGATATAGTAAAAATAAGTGCTAGGACTAACGCTGATTGGACTTGAAAAGAATTACTGTCGAATGTCTCTAGACTGACACACAGTTTTCTTGGAAGTAGACGTTATTATAAATAGTTCAATGCCAAATTTGTCGCCATGTTTTCATTATCTTAATTTTTTGCATCTCTTTCTGTTTTATTATAAAATCAAAGATATTCTGTTGTTATATCTTTTTATATAATTACTTCTATTATAGATAGGGAGTGTATGAGACCGACGGTGAGGATCGATAGAGGAGTGGAGAGGAGACTAAGAGATGATCACCACCATTATATACTACACCGTCCGTCTCACAGTAACAGGTAGGGTTATGTTTTAATCACTGAGCTTTACGAGGTGCTGAGAGACTCCTCTTGTAATTTTCTTCAAAGTATTCAATTGTCTCTCTTTTGTATATTTTAAGGCATCTAATATTGGTTTGATGATACTCGTTATGAAGACTTAAGCCCACGAAAATTATAAAATGAAACACAATAACGAATAATTGTTCATAAACATTGGCCAACTTTTAAATCCCGGGTCTGGACAACAGCCGGAGAGATGAAAACCATGGATCCTATAGCATCTTTTGATAATTTGATTTAAATAACAAATTGTAATTTGGAAATTTATATACAGTAATTTAACAAATATTTTAAATTTTTTAATAAGCGAGTTATTAAATTGATCAAAATTATGAACTTATTTATACTTTTCTGGTGGTATAATAATAATAAAATATGTTCATGTATGTATTAAAATATAACAATGATTTATTTATATTTATTGTGCTTATTTAGTTTCAGAGAGGTTTTTTATATATATATATAGATGTGACTAAATATAGAACTTATATCTATTATATCGTGAATATTGTAGATTTAAACATTTGCTGTATGTAATTTACTATTTTTTGTAAATTAAATTATTTGACATTCAATTCCTTCATTTATGTGTCCATGCATTCTTCCAGACAATAACTTGTTCTGCTGTAGTCAATTTCAACCTTCCCTTGAAGACTAAGACTAAGTTAAATTATTTAGTGCACTCAAAATTCTTTTCTTCATATAAATCTCCCTTAATATAATTTATATTTCTATAAAGTATTTATAACTTTGGTTATAAAATATTTATTATTTTTTAAGAATAAGAAAATCGACTAATTTTTTTTCACATAATCTTGCTACGTAGTTATTTTATGCTCTGAAAATACGCTCATAATAAAGTACACAAATGACTTTTATTTTCAATTCTAATACAGGGTCAATACTCAAGAAAATTGCCTTCCGAAACAATATTTTACTTTATCTATATTTTTCTGCCTACTAGTAAATATATATATTATATCTATTCAATATACTTATACATATATTACTATCTATAATTATCTTCTAATATATATCTTATATTTCTATATCTATATATACTTTAATATTATATATATATTATATATATTATTACTATTAATAAATTTATATTATTCTTTTGGTATATATACTATATATATACTATAAATAATTAATAATATATATATATATAATAATATTTAATATCTTATATATATATAATATACATATATATTATATAATTATATAATTATAATATATATATATATATTATAATATATATATATATATAATTATATTACTATATATATATATATAATATATTATATATTAATTATATTATATATTAATTTATTATTAATTATAATATTATATATATTATAATATATTATTATATATATATTAATTAATAGTTAATCTTAATAATATTAATATATATATATATATAAAATTGGTAAGTATATATAAGCCCTATAAATGACCTAATACCCTCGGTATTATTCCAGTACAGCGTTATTGTATTAAAGAAATTCTAACTTACAATGTTTCAATATGTTCAATTATAATGAGCGAATTTTGATGTACGTATAATATATCAAAAATCAAAAAGAATCAAGATTAAATATATATTACATTATATAATAGTGTTTACAGAAGTTTTCAAAAATTGAGAATCATAGGAAGAAAATGATCATGGTGTGAGTTGCGGAGTAGATATGAACCGAAAGTGTAAGACTGATAAGGAAAAGTAATGAGTCTAAATGAGTACCTCTTTCAATATAAATAGGTATAAATGTATGATATGATATGAGTAGATATGTATTATATTCTATTTTATATAGTTATAAATAAGTATTGTGTCTATGAGTGTTGTAAATGGACTAATTGATTTAGACCAGAAAATATAATTGGGTATACCTAATTAAAAGAGAATAGATAATGCTGAAATATAATAGGAAAGCTTACCAAGCTTTAAAATACTCAACTGTGAAATAACACTCCTTTTATTAATTTAAATCAATCGCGTTAAAAGATACGTGAACCATTATCAATTTAGACTAGAATGGAGCCCCTCATGTACATATGTCAAAGAGTATAATATATATATATATATATATTATAACCAGTAAATGAGAAAGTTACAAAATTAAAGTTTGTAACTATAAGACTTTCTTAACTATTAATCTTCACAAACCTAATGAACATAGTAATAAGATTCAGATAATACTGATAATAGATATACCGTAAGAGACCTATACAAGTCTAAAGCCAGTTAAAGATGTAAGATAACGTACGATCTTATATAAGATAATAAGAAGAAAATATATGATGATTTATAATTTCACAATTTAGATACTTCTTTTCATAACTTTTAAGATAATTCTAATGTTTAAAAAGAAACAAGACACTAGTATTGCTAACATTCAGGGATTACCTTTTCATACAACCCGCTCAAGGTTGAACTGAGATTACTATACTTCTAGCAAATTAGGGGATAGTTCCTCAATCATTTTGAGGAATAGATCTTAATAATACATGAGTAAGTTTTAATATCAATATATGAGGATGCTAGAGAAATAATATATTGAGAAAATACATTAATCACCTATATGTATAGTTACCTCTAATTGAGTGTAGGAGGAAATATACTATAAATTAAGTATTTAATATTATAGTATATATATAGAATTGCTACAAGGGAATAAATTAAATAATATATAAATGATTTAGTAGATATGTTCTGTTTATGAAATAGTTTTGATAATAGAGAGGATATAAGTACAGATTAAAAGTTAAATAGAAAGGGAAAATAAAAAAGAAAGTAGAAAGAATGGAAAAATAATAAAGTTATAATGATTGATAATTTTAAGTATAATGATGCTAGATAAGAGTTAGGAGAGTAATAACCCGAAAATTCTTTGTACTCCAATTTTGGTGATACATTTGTATCTTGTCGAGAGGAAGAGAGGTAATATACCACAGATCATTATAAAGTTTTATGATATTATTAATCCCAATTTAAAACAAATAATAAATGGTATTTAATTTTAAAAAAAGCCATACCATTTCATATATTACTTATCAAACATTTATCCTTTTGTTTATATACAGTAAATATTCTTAATAATTGTCGTCACTTTGGTTACTAATTTTATTTTTTCTCAATTTAACTCTCTTGATATATACTTTATTTCATGTATTTTTGAAGTAGAATTTAATATTATATATACTACTAATATTAAATATATAAGTATTTATTAACTCTATATCAAGGGGATTTCGGCATCTGAAATATTTCCAAGAGCGGTAAAATTAATGGAGAGTAGCCATCTCTCAAATCAAGATCTATTAATAATATATAATTTTGCCCTTCCTGGTTATTGAATAACAGTGATATATCTTTTCAATACTACTAAATGCTAAAATTAATACGTAAAAGTTCAGAATGCCTAGTAGTAACTTTTAATTGTTAAATAAATTTTAATTATTTATATGCATAAGAACTTTATTGTTTATTTTTTAATATCGTAGTCATAAATAACTAACATTTATGCGTAATATCAAGTAAATTTAAAATTTTAAATTTTGGGTTAGGTACAATTATTTCAATGTAACTATTTACACTGTATAACATAAGTCGCAGCCTTTCAACTTACTATAATTTAAATAAGTAATGATTGACTAAATTTGTTGTAACACTTGAGCAATATTTCTTATTCGTGAAACGAAAAATATATATAGAAAATCGTGCATCAATTGGAAACTCTCGTCAGTTATAATATATATTAATACTATTAATAATATTAATATATATATATAATTATATATATAAATATTATATAAATAATATATATATTATATATATTATTTATATCTAATAATATATTTATATATATAATATATATATATAATATATTAATATATAATATATTAATTATTTAATATATTAATATAATAATAATATATATATATATATCTATAAATATATACTCATATATTATATTATATATATATTATATATATATATATATATAATATATATATTATATATATTTAATGATAATTTACTAAGTAGTGCGGTACAAGAAAGCTAAGTAACCTATTAGGGTTGGGCCATTTGTTCTTGATATGCGCCTTCAGGTATCGATAATCGAAATAAGTTTCATGTACTTTTTCCGTCGATGAGCGTTTTGTCCTGATTTAAAAGGAAAAGGTAATCACAAGCAACTAGTTTGACAAGCATACACTAATAATATTAACATTTATTTCCTTAAAAAAATATTATTTAACCAAAAATTATTATACCCTATTAAATATATTATTCTATAATATATATGATCAGAATAAATTTTCTGTTAAAAATAAAAGCAATCAATTTATGTATTACAATTCCCAGAGTCAGAGAAATGTTGTACATCTAGCACATCTCAATAAAAGCAATTTTGAAACTATGACGAGTTATTGAATACTAGTAATAATTTTTAACTGATATGACTATATATATAATCTATATATATAATTTTAAATTAATTAATATATAATAAATATATATATTATTATATACTTTATTACATTATTAACTTTAATACCTTATTACTTATTAAATATTTATCCTGCTACTGGTGAGCCTACACCTTACATTGGGAAGTGAGCCATACACTACCTCCAGTATAGACGGTAGCCTTAGCTGCCTACCCCTTATAGGGGCGATTCCACTGTATTTATCAGAAAAGAGAAGAATATTAATAGCGAAGTGAGGACGCGGGGTAGTCGTCGTATATATGCAAATAATGCACCCCAGTAAGGAACGGTGCCTCACTTACTATATTAGTTATCATTGGGAATTTTAATGAACATCGGATGATAAAAATAAAATGTAATGGGTTAGGATGAAGTGACATTATTGGTTTGCGAATCTATATTTATATATAATAAATTGCATTAGACGTTTTGTAGATGTATGACTTTAGAATCTGCCTCTGAGTGATGAGGTGGAATTGCATTTGTGGCCTCTTGATCTAGGACAATCGACGCGTCCTATTATCCTTTATATCTTATTCTCAGGAGGCTACGAATATGGTTATGAATTTTGGGGAGCCGAGAGCGAGCGAGATTAAGAATTTAGAATGGGTGAAAAAGCCTTAAAATTCATATGATTTTGATCAAACTTTGGTTGAATATTAACGGGTTCTGAAGTCTATGGTACACCTGCTATGTAATATTTGAGGAATACACACAATAGTAGTCCTTTAGCGAATATAAGTGGTATTAAATCCAATCGTATATGGGGGGGGAGGGGGAATTAATGTTGTCCTATAAGCTGTTGTAAATTCGATTGAAGCTGCGCTGCACGGGGGGGGGGATTTCAGTCCTTTGTCGGGGGCGGGGGGTTTTTTGGAAAGAATAATTGGGTAAATTTGAATCTTTTATATTCAATTATTTATTTGAATTATTTTACTCTGGATTGTTTAAAAAAAAAAAGAAAAAAAAAAAAAAAAACTTTTTTGGGCGCCAAAAAATTTTTTGAACGACATGAAAGCAGCGCGAGTATTCACCTGAAGAGTTTATGTTCTTTGATAATGTAGACATGCAGTATTAATCACTCCCCGCTCCTTCTTCCAAGCGAGTTTGTTAGTGGCCGTTAGAAACTGGGGAGAATGGCAGTTTCATCGTGTAATTTTGGAATTTGGGGTGGTTTTTTATACACCTGTGATCTTCTGAACAGAAGCTGTATTTTATGAAAGAGATTTGTATTTATTTATTTTTTATTGTTTTTGAATTTTTTTGTGAGTGTTTGTTTGATACAGATATATGTGCCAGTATAAATATAAGTTGTAATACTAACAATGATATCTTTTTGTCATAAGATAGGTGAACGGACATCTTCAAAAAATATATAGGACTGGATAGTTGTAGTTTTGTTATTGATCTTCCGTCTAGTGAAGTATGTTGGTTGGATGTTTGTTTTTTCCTCTTTTTTGTGTTTCTTGCATCTGTGATGAATATTAGTTAGGCAAAGGTTAGGATAGGCGGGTGTTTTAATTTTTTTTCGAGACTGAGAGCCAATGAATTTTATATGTAGACGTGACACGGAATCATTGAGTTCACAGAGGAAGTGTGTGTCACAGAAGTAAGTATACTTAGATATGATATTGATAGTTTAGATCACTCATCAGCGTTATATATATCTCTAAATATCATCTTGTTAAAATATTGCAACTTATTGGGGTGTGATGAGAGTTATCTGATAATACAAATTAAAAGGTACGGTGTATCTTCTACAGGGTGCTTACTATAAGGAATTGAGTCAGGGCATAGGAAATTGGTGCCTGGTCAAATTAGTATAATAATAGTGTGCAATGGAGGATATTAATTATAAGGGAGGGGCATGCAGTCTAAATTCCTGTTATAGGAGACTTCACCTACAATCTATTATCTATTATATAATCGATGTAATAAATATTTTGGTTAGCTTGTATAATAGCTAATGTTATACGCTTAGTATATGGGAAATATTAATTTATAGAGTTTGAAGGATTTTCTGATAGTTCAAATAAGTATATTGATATTATTGGTGGATTGGTGGGTGATGGGGTGGGTCATCTGACTGTTAAAAATAGGGTTAGACACAAATAAACTAGGAGAGAAGTAAGAGATGAATGTTTGCACGTTGACATGGGTCCTGTATATAGATTCTCAAATATATCTGATCATGATTGAATAACGCAAGGGCTAAGTATTTGAGTTAGTACTCCGCGAAAATAGATTAAATATCAGGAAGTAGCGGGGTCTCTCCGCGCCTCATAGGGAAAGAGGCACTGAAACGTTCCCTGTAGTAGCCCCACCATGCGTGACCAACCGCACTCACTGCTCGTACATCGGCATCTAAATATAATGGAAATTATTATCGCTTTACGCGTTGGAGACCTGTGTAATACCTCAGAAACTTGACTCCGCTATATGCTGATCATATATGATGCTATAGATGAGGGAGAGCGTTGTGCGAAATGCCTCTATATATATAATCTGTAACTGGAGTCATGATGTGTATGTTTTTAAATTATTATGATCCTGTGGGAAAGGGGAATTTGTGAAAGCCCATTAATGATGGTGTTGTGTGAGAGAGGTGAGGGCTGTGGGTTGTAGAGTGGTTCCTTTTGAATCCGTGTATTGGTAATTAATTCTGGAGAGAGATGAATAATATATTTAATGCGATTCAATGAGTTGAAAGTATTTTATTTATTTAGTATATATATTATTATTATTATTATATAATATCATTGTCTGCAAACCCTTTGTAGAAAACTGGTAAGAACTGCTGAGCCATAGCCCAAGATGTGAGGCGTAGAGACTTAACTTGAAGACAGTAAACCGTAGGAACTCTAGAGCATATCCTTATTACTCTATAAATAATGTTGGCAGATTTTTAAGAGTTATTACCGGGAGTTTTGTGATGTCAAGTGGAATGAGCTCTTCAGCGACGAAATGTTCAGTGGGGTATGGTATGGTATCAGACTACTATTGCCTATGTTGAGGTGTGTTGACTTGAGTAAGCAAAAATTTCCTGTTGCTCCTATTCGTGCGACAGTACAGTGATTTTGCGAGACTCATATTTATCCCATGGTGTTCCTAAATATTTAGATTGATAGTGATTTGTGAATATATCGAGATGTATCTGGTGTCTGAGTTTGCCTAGTATGACTTTATTGAGGGTTTATTTATGGACTTCTAACAATATCAATTATTGTATGGTATTTTTAGTGTTGAAAATAATACAATTGTTGAAGTATTGTGGGAGGTAGTGTTGAGTCTTAAATTTATGTGAGTTTATTTATTATCCTTGACGTTGTATTTAATTTATTTATTTTATTATTCACTCATATTTTAATCCAGGGTTGGGGTTGAGTTATTCTCTGGAAAATGTTAGCCTAAGTTTTTTAGCCGCCCTGTCCATGCTAAAATTAGTTGTTTGATTGATTGAGAAATAAAGGGTGTCAATGTGCGTGTAAATTAGAGGAATTTCTTCTGTATAAGGGCAAATGTGTGTAGGGTGGTGGTAGGAAGAGAGAGAGTCAAAGAGAGATTGATTACAAGTTTTATAACGTTACAATAAAATTCTAATTTTCGCACATCGCAATTCAATTATGCTTAACGCAATATTTAGTTCCTCATTGAGGCTGTTGAATAGCGGAGAGCGTAGATGTATAAAGTGTTTCAGAGAGTACTCTGAGTTAAAATATACGGTGAGGTAATCATCAAAGGCCATTATTTTTGGTGCAAGATTCTTCTTGGTTTTGTGTGGTGGTTTTTAATCTTATACAGAAAGAAGATAGGTTAAAGAGCTGAGATGATATTAAATGTTCTCAAAATTGGAGTATGAATTTAGTAAGTTAAGTACACTTTAATGGTGTAGACTTGTGCTGTTGTTGTGATGTACATATAAACAAGGTATATTACTGGAAAACGATTGCCTATTGTTTCAATCATTTTTTAACTGAAGACTATAGTTAGACAAAATAAGAGAGATTCTCATCTTGGGGTTTAAGTGTCTATGGGAGGCTTGGCGTAATGTGTGCCACATTTTTGGTTGGCCTCTCGTATTTATGGTGTAAAAGTAATTTTGGAAAAGAGAATTATGCGCCTGAAAGCTAAATCGTAGAGAGATATGGCCTTCTGATACGAGCGTATTAAAAACACTAGAGATGGCACCTTATAGACGGTGTGTAATAACTGAGTAGTTTATGTAATGTAAGGGGTGGAATTGGGTTAAATATATAGGGTTTATTTATCGATCATGGTTGTATAAATGCTCAAGGATATCTAAGATTATTGTACCTTTTATCGAGTAGTTAGTTGATACGTTAAAGTAGTTCCTTTATATTATTATGGGTAAGGAATTGATATGGGGGTGAATTTAAGAAAGTAAAAATTAAGAAATCTGAAGGTGGTATCATGATTGTAGGTCATAGTATGATAGTAGTCCCAGATAGTAAGTGGTGGCAAGTTATATATAGAGGAGGGAATCACAAATTGTAAACGATCTGGGGAAGTTATAGGGAGAGATTATTATTAGGTATTAATAAACCTATGGGGAACGGGATTCGGAGTTAGGGGAGTAATCTTTATGGTTGCAGTCTTTAACATAAAGGTAGAGTTATAATTTCGTTTAAGGATATTGACATTGCTTTCGGAGGGCTAAGAAAGGTTAAAGTTACCTTTATAATACTAAGGTATACCCGATAGGTAGGGTGGGCATTAAAATAACACTCTACGAGGATTAAGATTTTATATGAGGTATAGTATAGATAATATGAGAAAGTGTGAGGGTAGTGTAGTATTTGTTTGGGGGGATTATGGAGGAGGTGGGTAGTTGGGCTAGATATATAGAGATTGAGAAGAAATTATATATATAGTGATGGGTATATGCCCGGTATTGTTTAGGAGGATGGAACAAGATTGGGATTTTATTAGTGTGTCTGGTAATTAAATAGAGGTGTTCGGAAGTTTGTGTTGTGGTAGTAATTTATATATAAGTTTATGTTATATATGGATTTTAGTGTTAAGGAGGAGTGTTGGGGGGTGTTGAGGATGGATAGCTGAGTAGATGGGTACGTCTATAAGCCGTATAAGAACGTATATTGTGGTGAGAGAATGTAGGTTGTATTTGGGTGAGGATATGTCACTTGTACTAGCTTGAGTATCGAAGGATTATAAGATTATAGAAATGCTCGCTGGACAAAATTCCTGAGAGGCCTTTTATTTTTTTTTACAATCGCGCACACATTAGGTCCATATAATGCATACTGTAAATATCATGATATGAAACAAATACAGTTGTGCTTATTGAGATCAACTGTAGCGGTTTAAACATAAAGTAATTATATACTAAAAATAATATGAAAATATAGGGTAAAATAATGATGATCCGTTTATGTATGACGATATGTAATAGTTTGTGGTGAAAGAAAGAAAGCAAATTAGGCATGCTTTGTAAATGAAATTAAAATCAAGCATGTCTGGGAGGGTTGCAATTTGCACAGGAGAAACACTGGGTTGAATTTCGTGAGCGTCAGTTATTGAATTTCAGATGATAAGCAAGCAGAGTTCATTAGAGTATGATCCACTTATGGCAAAACTTACCACAATATAGTAATAATGCTATTTATAATAAAAGTAGCTTTCATTGTCTGGTTTAGAAGTACAATGAATATGGTGGGCCAAATGGAATAAATAGTAATAATTAGGTCGGCACCCACAGTGAGGTTTCTCTTGACATCCCTCAGATGAGATGAATATAGTCAAATATCCTTTAAAAACATAAAGAAAAAAGACAACACAGAATATATAGTACTAATTATAATAGAGTATCAGATTTATGTGAGACATAGACTTACATATAGATTTAGATGGAAATCAGATCAATCGAAAGTAGATAAATCAGTAATAAAAACTAACATAGCATATTCTGATCTGAGAATATACTGTACAACACTCGGCTAGAGACGCATCATATTTCACATGTGTTTTAAAACAATACAATATTTTCAATTGACTATAGACGCTCACACTACCAGGTTGTAATTTCGTTATTAAATCGGGTGAGGTATAGTATTTATCTGGATGGTCTTGACTTGTCCACCTTATCTCACACATTGGCTTCTTGAAGATGTCCTGAATATTCATTTGTCACTCCTCAAGATCTAGTTCATTCCAACAAAGGGACGGCGAATTCAAATTAGATCGCACTCAAAACTCCATCCTCCTATGTGCTTATCTCATCACTAGCATCTATATTATTAACTTATATTATGAATTAATATATACATATTATTCATATTTATCTATAAAGTAACATCACAAATTTGTTTAACTCTTATTTTGCTACAAGCGTATATGTGTAAAAATAATCTTAAAGGATGCGATAACAATCTTTTGTCTATATCAACTATAAGGTCTAATTTTTTTGCCTGTTATAATATATATTTTAATTAATTTATTCAATTTTATATATTAAAAATGGGAAATAAAGAAAAATAAAACAAGTATATAATTATTAATTTGTTACACATATATATATAATATAAATTATAATTATAATATATATATATATAATATATAAATATAAGCAAGTAATAAAAACCATCTAATACTAATAAATACTATATAAAATCAATAAGTGGAATTCACCTTCGTGCTAATAAAAATATACTTCCAATATCTCTATATATAAATTTTTCAGCGAACCTATTATTGATCACTATAAACTTATAGGGAGCTATATTAATTACTAATTAGCTAACTTTTACTTAAAGGTCAAATGTAACTCCAGGCCAATACAAAACGACTTTTCTGGTGGTTCCACCTCCTTTTTAAAAGATCGTTTTATCCAAAACCCTCTCTAATCCATTAGCAAAATTAGTGGGGTTATCATCTCTCTAAATCCCCTAAAGTTTCTTCCCTTAACTCATTTACCCTCCCATCCCATATCTCTCGGATCCTTCTCAATCCCTCATTCCTGAAGTGAAGTTCACTAAAATACATGGATTTTTGTGATGACAATCTCAAATTCTATATACATCTACATCTAACGGAATAATTAATCTCGCGTTATTGGGGCTAGGGGGAGATTTAGGGAAATTGGATAATTTTTTATTTCATGTCAACAAGATTTGATTATTTCTAGCAGAGCTATGATATCAAACACGACTTATTATTCAATAACACCATGGCGCCAAATTTATGATCCAAAAGGCAAGTGATGGCCTATATGGCCATAATAAAAATAAATAAGATTAAAATTAGTCTGAAAACGTTAGTAAATCTGCAAACTACATGCAGAACTGTTGCAGAAGCTTGAGAAATGGTAGAATTTGTTTTTTATTAGGGCAATATGACTTTATTTTTTTTCGAAAATTATGAATTTTAAATATAAATAAACTTTTAGATTATTCTTGATTTAAATAAATTGCATAATAAATTGCTTCACTAATACAACAAGCAGTTATTACCTACAAGAAAAATAATTAATAAAATTTACATATACGTAAGATTTTAATAATTCTAATTGAACTATAATAACTCATAATTCAAAACCCTAAATAAATAATGCAAGAAAAAGGGATATTGTATCACATCGTAGAAAAGATAGTTATATTATCCATAAGTTAGTCCAAATGTTTAGAATTATAATTTCCACTTCTTTCAGTACAATATCTGTGTACCAAGTTCAGGGTCGAAAACATATAATAAGAATCTAATAGTAGTGTGCATGAGACTATCGTCGAGAGTCTTTTGTAAGTAGTATTTTAAATGTAATTGCTCATAATTTTAATGGGGTAGGTTTGATTATACCTAAGGGTTATTTCAATTCATCATTTGACAAAATTTTTGGCCTCTGTTAATTTTGATAACCTGGTGATTTTTTTTTCTTAATTATTACCTATATAATCATTTCTCTTTCCAATGCTTGATTAAATTATTAATTAATATTTAATTATTGCATATCTTTTAGGGGTATAGAGAGTAAAAAATTCTTTTACAGAACATTATAAGTTTCCAATCTAATTTCCTATATATATATAGTTTTCTTGAATAAATATTATCATATATTAGATGCTGACCATATGATTTAAAAATAAAATATATCGATAACGTTAATTACCTGGATCAGTTGAAATCTTAAGGATTAATGAATCTAAGCTTCAAGAAATAGATATGGTAGTTATAATAAAATGGTGAATTGAGATGGTAATTATTAATTAACTTTCCAGCTTCAAGTCTTGATTTCACTTTGTCCTAAACTTTCATTTTTTCTTTAATTCTTGGGGGACATGCGTAAGACTATTAATATTGGGATATAGTCAAATCAGTGGAATTAGAGAAATTTGAAACCAAAATTTTTATCAGCATTGAAGATATAATTAAATGTTGGACCAGGCCTCAATAAGACTATTATGGAGCTCGTTGTGCTGCTCCACAATGAGAGGCGTGGGGTTTTTGGAAGCCAGCAATGGATTATGAGGTACCGGCAGAGGCGCCTGAAGGAAGAAAAGAGGTGTCTCGGTCAAGGTAGAGTGGATGGAAGAAGGCCGTATTGCTTTCACTTCTGCAAAGACGCACTCCCGGAAGCCACTAGTCTTGTCAACCCACAGGACTCTGCACCGACTCACGTTCAGGTTGATGCCTCCGATTTCGCGGTCGGAGGAGTCCTGCAGCACCTGAATGGTTCTTGGTCTCCTCTTGCCTTCTTCTCGAAGAAGTTACAGTCTACAAAAACCCGTTACAACGCCTTCGGCAGAGAACTGCTTGCAATCTACATGGCAGTCAAACACTTCAGATACTTTCTGGATCACAAGCACACGTCTTCCCACTTCACACCTTTGCCATGGCATCTCGAAATGAACGACACTCTCCGAGAGAAGCTCGTCATTTGGAATATGTTTCGTAGTTTACGACAGACATCCGTCACCTCCCAGGTTTGGATAATCTTAAGACTGATGCACTTTCATGCATCGAGATTACATCCATATTTTCACTCCCCAGCATCAACTACCAGGACATGGCTACTGCACAGTCATCAGAAGAACCCTCTCTTCCCCAGGACTCTTCTCTGCAACTCGGGTGGATTTCTCTTCCAGGCATTCAGAAGAAACTCCTCTGTGACACGTCTACTGATGCTCCTCGTCCTTTCGTTCCTCCTGCTTTCCGAAAACCTGTTTTCTTGCTCTTCATTCTCTTTCTCATCCCGGTATCGCGGCCTCTTAAAAGCTGGTTGCGGTCCACTTTGTTTGGCGCGGTGTTAATGCCGATGTGCGAAAGTGGACTCGTGAATACCTTCCTTGTCAGCACTCTAAGGTGCACCGACACATCACAGCCCTTTTTGGGGAGTTTCTCTACCTGGAGAACGTTTTAGGAAAGTGCATATCGACACTGTTGATCTCTTTCCTTCTTCTGATGGGCATCTATATCCTTACATGTATTGACCGCTTCACGAGCTGGCCAGAGGCAATTCCTCTCAAGACCGCCACTGACGAAGTCATAGCTAAAGCTTTCATGACTCACTGGGTTTCGCGTTTTGGCGCACCGCTTATTGTGACCACGGATCAAGGTAGACAATATGAATCTTTCCTTTGGAGCGATTTGATGCGCCTCCTGGGTTCTGAGTGCATCAGGTCCACGATCTTTTAACCGGCTTCAAATGGGATTGTAGAAAGATTTCACCGCCAGCTTATAGAACCTTTGGCCGTTCACCCCCAGCATGAGCAATGGACTAAGGCTCTTCCTTTTGTACTTTGGGGCATCCGCTCCGCCCTCAAGAGAGATCTTCAATGCACAGCCGCGGAACTAATCCATGGCTCTCCCTTACGATTGTCAGGTGAATTCTTTTCTCAATCGTCCCCTTCATCGTCGTCAGATCGCTCTCTCCCGTAACTATTTCGTTTGAGAGCTTGTGCTGTTGTCGTGGAGACATCCGCCTTCGCAGACACCAGACAGCCACTCTTTCGTTCCGAGAGAACTGGCCACATGCACCCATGTTTTCGTTCGTCACGATGCTCACACAAGACTGCTCTACAGCCTCGGTATGACGGCCTGTTTAAGGTCTTGAACAGGGCAGTGAAATTCTTCACCATTTAACACCCTACTCGAACAGAGCTCGTTTGCATAGACTGCCTAAGCCAGCTTTTCTAAAGGCCGACCCTCCGGAACCTTCCAACTTTCCACCTCATCCAGGCATTCCGTTCCCTACTTCCCTTCAACCCCAGCATTCCCTTCTCCACCTTAACCTCCTTTGACTTTTCATTCTATTATGACTAAAAATAATAATATATATTTTAACAATTGTATATCCACGTACTCTTCCCATGAGGTTGTTGTTTTTCAAATATTTTTTGCTTTTTGAAATAGTATTTCAATGGCCCTAAGATAACTCAGCCGGAGGCTTTAGTCAATTAGGCACTTGTATAAACTTAGTAGGTAAAATGGTAAATGATTAGTAATAAGGCAAAAGAGAATAGAGAATAGGTTGTAGTTTGAAATAGTTGAAAAGAAAAGACGGTAATAATTGAGTTTAACAGATTCTTCCCTAAGAAATCCGATTTTTAAGAAACATCAAATGAATTTTTTGTTTATGCCATATGAAAACACCGTTGTCAATTAAAAGATAACCACAGGTGCAAAATTTAATATATATATACTATATATATATATATATCTAATATTATATATATATATATATATTTATATATAGTATATATATATATATATATATCTATATTATATATATAGTATTATATATATATATATATATATAAATATATATATAAATATAATATTATATTTATATATATATATATATATAAATATATATATATATATATATATATTATATTGTGGCGTCTGGTGGAAGGGGGCTGCGTCCACCACCACTGAGGAGTCCAAAGCAGCCCCCCGGACGAAACGCCAATTCATCGCGACAATGCTCACTCTCTTTCAACGATCATCTAGTCTTCAGCTTGAAGGTGGTTCCTCAAGACAACTCCTTTACCTCCCTTCAATATTGGTGACCACCGGAGTGACTAGTGCCCCTGGAGTGGCACAACGAACACCAGCGCAGCATCCCATCTTCTCTCAAAGTTGTTCGCCGTGGTAAGACATTTCCGTTGTAGAGGTTTGTTTTACCACAATCGTTCAACGCGGCATTACATCATCCAGTTTCTTCTGCTGGGCGCTGCTCTGGTTCGGTCATCCTGTAACGCCTGTAATGTGCTTCTCACTGCAGGTGCAGACCAACTGCATGTAAGAGTACAGAGTGGTCGAAGCCTTCTGCAGTGACTTAATGTGGGCACACCTAGCTTCTCATCTGACAGCTGACCGACGTCCTTCCAGGTGCGCAGAGCTGAGTGTTTCTCGGCGGCTTGTCACTGGGGGGCGTTCTGTGGCGTCTGGTGAAGGAGGCTGCTAGCAACTGAGAGTCCACAAGCAGCCCCCCGGGACGAAACGCCAATTTCATCGCGACAATGCTCACTCTCCTTCAACATCATCTAGTCTTCAGCTAATGAAGGTGGTTCTCAAGACAACTACTTTACCTCCCTTCAATATTTATATATATATATATATATATATATATATATATATATATATATATATATATATATATATATATATATATATATATATATATATATATATAAAATACTTGTTTATATTTATTTTTTATAATATATATATATAATATAGTATTTGGATAGAGACATATATACCCCATATATATTGTAATTGCTTGATTGGCAGTTGCAATTATTAACACAAGTTGTAGGTGAAAGAAGCCACTTCCAGAAAATAAATTTATTTTGAGAGTCAACAAAATTGGTATTTGAAGATACAAATGAAAAATGCCACCGAAACCCAAGCTTGAGAACACATAAATAAAGGTGTTAGCAATAATTTATTATACAAATTCTCCTCACTGCAAGACCGTGCTTTCTACAACATAACAGTTTTTAGAGGTTAAAGAATCCACTTCCACAAAATAAATTTATTTGAGAGACAACAAAAATGGTACTTGAAGGTACAACTGAAAAGTACCACCGAAACCCAAGCTTGAGAACACTTAAATAAAGGTGTTAGCAATAATTTATGATACAAATTCTCCTCACTGCAAGACCGTGCTTTCTACCACATAACAGTTTTTAGAAGTTAGGCCGATGACGCAGTTGCATCATCCAAGCGAAGAATCTGCCAGGTTGCCAGCAGTACTGTAAATAATTGCTGTCGCTAAAAATGTAAAAATATCGTAGTTGTAAACTGACAACATCACCCCCCTGCTAGAGGGCTGGTCGCAGGGGGCATTACTCTAAGTAACGACGCGGCCAACGAACTCGGCGACCAGACCTCGATGTAGATTCACTTCGCGTAGGAACCAGTGCAGACCGAAGAGGGACACTCGGGACAGCAGACTGAGGTGGAAGGTCCGTCTGTCGTGGCAGGGATGGCGAAGGAGTTGGCTGGGTTGGTAGTTCTGGCTGAGTTGGCGGAGTAGCAGACTGTGGTGTTAGGCCTGGCTGTCTTGGCGCAGTCGACGAAGCAGTAGGAGGTGAAGACGGCATTGCAGTTGGAGAGATATGCGTATGTTCTGCTGTCGGAGAAGAGGTGACAGAGGGATCGCTCTGTATATGAGGTACGTGTGGTGTAGCAATAGGCGGTGTAGATAGAAGAGTAGAGGTAGGAGGTGTGGAAGAGGAAGGTGATAGATATAGCGGTGCAGAAGAAGTAGGTGGTGGAGGAAGAGGAACCGGAATGGTTCGAGGAGAACAATCGGAAACCGGTGTGTCGGGAGGATCTGCCTCTAAATAAGCGGGTTTGAGACGGTCGATAGACACGACCTCAGTGCGGGAAGGGCGTTGAATCGTGAAGAACTTCTCCTTCCTAAGTACTACCGGGAACGGACCGTCGTACTTAGGCTGGAGGGAGGTGCGGTGGGAATCATGCCTCACGAAGACATGAGTACACGAGGAGAGATCCTTCGGAATGAAGGAGTGCACCTTTTGGTGGCGGGTGGGAGTGGGTCTCCACGACTGAGCACTTCGTCTCAAACGGGTGAGATAAGAGAGAGGATCGGAGAGAGGAGAAGGAGAAGATTGTGAGAAGAACTCCCCAGGCAAACGGAGAGGTGAACCGTAAACGAGTTCAGAAGCAGAACACTGAAGATCTTCCTTAATAGCTGTGCGAATGCCAAGCATCACCAAAGGAAGAGCTTCAGTCCAGCGTTCCGGAAGGGGCTGGGCTGCAAGGGACGCCTTGAGTTGGCGGTGTAGCCTTTCCACGAGGCCGTTAGCCTGGGGATGGAAACTGGTAGTTCGGATCTTCTCAGTACCAAGGAGACGCAAAAAATCTCTCCAAAGAGAAGATTCAAATTGTCTACCCTGGTCGGTTGTAACAGAGAGCGGAACTCCGAACCGCGAAATCCAGTGAGCCATAAAAGCTTTGGCTATAGATTCCGCTGTAGCCACTGCTAGAGGAATGGCTTCGGGCCATCGGGTGAAACGATCGATACAAGTGAGGATGTACCGGTGACCGTCTGAAGGAGGAAGAGGACCGACGATGTCGATGTGAACTCTTTCGAAGCGTTCACCAGGCGGCAAGAAGGTGCCTAGAGGAGCCTTTGTGTGCCTCTGTACTTTGGAGCGCTGGCACGAAAGAACATTCACGAGTCCACTTTTTGACGTCGGTATTAACGTTGGGCCACACAAAGCGTGCTGTAACAAGCTTTTGTGAAGCCACAATACCTGGGTGAGAAAGGGAATGAAGGTTGTGAAAGATGGCCTTTCTAAAAGTAGGAGGAACGAAGGGGCGTGGATGTCCTGTCGACATGTCACACAGGAGCTTCTTCTCAATGCCGGGGAGGGTGATCCACTGCAGCTGGAGTGAAGAATCCTGGGGAAGAGCAGTGTCTTCCGACGCCTGGCACGTTGCCATGTCCTCATAATTGATGGAAGGTAGAGCAGACAGAGAATTAACCTCGATGCGTGAGAGTGCATCAGCAGTTAAATTGTCCACTCCAGAGATGTGCCTTAAATCGGTTGTGAACTGCGAAACAAACTCAAGATGACGAGCTTCTCTGGGCGAGTGCCGTTCATGCCGAGATGCCATCGCAAACGTGATAGGCTTGTGATCCGTTAGGATGTGGAACTCGCGGCCTTCCAGAAAGTACTGGAAGTGACGGACCGTGAGGTAAATAGCAAGAAGCTCCCTGCCGAAAGCACTGTAACGTGTTTCAGCAGGCTGCAACTTACGTGAGAAAAAGGCGAGAGGTGCCCACACATCATTCAGGCGTTGCTGCAGGACGCCTCCGACTGCAAAGTCGGACGCGTCTACCTGAACTCTGGTGGGTGCTGAGTCCTGTGGATGGACTAACAGCGTTGCGGATGCCAGAGTTTCCTTGGAGGAGTCAAAAGCGGTACGAGCTTCATCCGTCCAGTCCACTTTGGTGGAGCTGCCTCTCTTCTTCGGGCGAAGGAGAGCGGTGAGGGGGCGGAGAAGTTCAGATGCTGATGGCAGAAAGCGATGGTAAAAGTTAACCATCCCAAGGTACTGGCGAAGTTGTTTTTGTGTTTCCGGAAGAGGAAAAGCACGGATGGCGTCCACACGGTCTTCAAGAGGACGTACACCCTCTGCGGAGACAGTGTGGCCGAGAAAGGTGAGCGAAGAAACACCCAGTACACACTTCGCTGGGTTAATGCGAATGCCACATTCGCTTAACCGGGCAAAAACCACGCGAAGGTGTTCCTGGTGTTCTTCAGGAGTGCGGCTCGCGATGAGGAGGTCATCAAGATATGCCCAAGCGAAAGGAAGACCTCGCAGGACAGTATCGATGAACCTCTGGAACGTTTGTGCAGCGTTTCTGAGGCCAAAGGGCATCCTGAGGAACTCAAAAAGACCAAAGGGCGTAATGACAGCCGTCTTTGGGATGTCTTCAGGAGCTACAGGGATCTGGTGATAGGCTCTGACCAAATCAACCTTAGAGAAGATGGTTGCACCGTCCAAATGACAAGTGAAGGACTGAATATGAGGAACCGGGTAACGATCGGGAGTAGTGCAAGCATTGAGGGCCCTGAAGTCACCACAGGGCCTCCAGTCACCTGTGTTTCCTTTAGGGACCATGTGAAGAGGAGAAGACCAGCTGCTCTTTGAAGGACGAACTATCCCCAACTCAAGCATATGCT
>JABUQX010096605.1:75000-77784 GCA_015478945.1 Trachelipus rathkii
AGGAAGGTAAGTTGATAAAATAAGAGTGAGAAATTAAATGAACAAAGTAAATAAGGACAAGTATTTAAGAGCGCTTGCAAATAAATCTGTTGAATGTGAACAAGTTGAGACTGAACAAATCTGGAAGCAAATGAAAAGAACAGTCTGTTGGTAGTGAAAAGAGTATTGGATGTTAACTAAAGTAAGGAAAATAAGACATGTCTAACAACGAGATGATAGATAAGAGGTGATGAGGGGGGTTAAAAGTAAAAATGAAGCGTGGTTAAATGTCCTAAAAGCCAATTATGAGGTCTCAAAAGAAAGATGTTTGGAATTATGTAAGGAGGAAAAAAGAAATGCCAAAAGTGCTACGTAGGAGAAAAAAAGAGGTAAATGAAGCAGTTTGGGAGAAGGATGAATGGGGACTTACAAGAGAATAGGATGCTCTTCTGGAAGGAAGTGCGAAAGATTAAATAATGAGAATAAGGGATCTGCTTAGAATAATGATAGGGATGGTTTTGTAACCGATGAAATGGATGTGCGGATCTCGAACTAGGGGACACTTCGAAAATTTGCATAATATTGGCAGTAATGGTAGCGTAATAGCTGAAAATGGTTTGGGTTTGATGGGCAAAAAGGAATAGTTTATTTTGGGATGGAGGTCATTATGTATGGAGGAAGTAATGGGTAGAGTGAGAAGTTGAAGAATGGTAAATCTGCAGGTATAGATGAAATTACTGGTGAAATGATCAAGAACGGAGGCGAGATGGTGATTGAGTGGATTTGGAAGTTGTGTAACAAAGCGTTTATGGAGGGTATAGTTTCGATAGGGAAGCTCTATGCAGGTGTTAGTGATATGGTGTTGGTGGTAGCTTCTGAATGGTATCAAATGTATTATGATGATAGTGAAGCGTGGGTAAGAGACAAAAGTGATTGGTTTAATATTAATAATGCGGAAGTGAGGCAGGGAATGTTTTATGTCTCTTGGTTATTCCCAATTTGTATATGGATGAGGGTTATGAAAGAATTTGGAAGAGAGTGGAGGGTGCCCTACTTATTATATACGGATGAATTTTTTTTTGCGTGGCGAATCGGAAGAGAGTTTGAGAGATATAATATATATATATTATATAATATATATAATATATATATATATATATATATATATAATATATATATATATATATATATTATATATATATATATATAATATATATATATATATTATATATTATATATATATATATATATATAATATATATATATATAAGTTCCTAAATGAATAAAGCTAAGAAATGCATTTTGTGATCCGAGGGAAAAAATCCAGAAATTAAGGGGAGAATTTTTTTTATTTTATTTAAACTAAATTGTGGTTTCGTATAGTCGATTTTGTGTACTTTTATTATCTGTCTTAAATGAGATTTTGTTTTCATTTTTCAAAGTTTTTTATCTTGTTGTTAAACTTATTTTTTCATTAGTATTTATTGAGTTAAATAGAACTTAAACTAAACAATCCATAGGGTATTTGCACAGTCAGGCTTTGCCGTACATGCTTGTAGACCGTCGCTGAAGCGCTCGATCCAAATCGCCGCTGCGCGCGACGGTGCCGTGTAACAAAGTTTTGAGTGGCTGGAGTATTATATATATAATATATATATATATCTTATATATATATATTATATATATATATTAATTATATTTATATATATATATTTATATATATATATATATATTTATATATATATATATGTATATATATTATATATATATATATTATATATATATATATATATATTATATATATATATATATATATATATTATATTTAATATATATAATAATATATACGTGTCCAATATGACTATAGGTAAACTTTTCCCACCTCAGTAAAAATATTAAATTCTTTTTATTTAATGGGAAATTGAGAAAATTCGAAAAATCCACTCAAATTTAAATAATTTTAATAATCCCCATTTTCTCTTATAATCCACTAGAGACATTGTCCTAATATATATATATAATATATATATTATATATATAATATATATATATATATATGATATATATATATATAATATATATATATATATATATATATATATATATATATTTTAGCTTTTTTAAACTTTGGCATGTAGAAAATGTTAATAAAACAATTGAAATAAAAGTGTCAAAATACTAAAACATATACCGTACAATAACTAAATATAGCAATGAATATAACATATATAACAAAAACAATATTTAAAACCTATAATTTTCTGCTGCGAAAATTACTACCAAAAGAAATATTTTACATTTTAATATTTAATATTTAAATTTAAAACTAAATATGATTACGGTGTAAATTTAAACTTAATATAAAAGTAATTTAAAATAAAAGTTAATTACATGAATGTTTGAATACAATAAAGTCGTAAAAAATGATTTATTACTAAGTATAAACGTGTGATATTCTAAACCTCATATTATATATAATTATATATATATATATATATATATATATATTCTATATATATATATATTATATATATCTATATATATATATAATATATATATAATTTCGTGATGCTCGCAGATGTCATTTTTTTCGGCATCCGCGGATGCGGATCGGATGCGGATGTTTTGATTTTAACATCCACGGATGCGGATGCGGATTATATGTTTATATTATATATATATATATATATATATTATTATATATTATATATATATAGGCTATATATATATATATATTTATATATATATATATATATATATATATATATATATATATATATATATATATATTATATTATATATAAT
>JABUQX010096606.1:2500-7500 GCA_015478945.1 Trachelipus rathkii
GTATGCGTTTGTTTTACTGCTTTACTGCTTATAATTAATCATTTACATTTATTTTATGCCTTTACTGCTTCTAACTTTGCTTTTTACTGCTTTAACTCTGCTTTACTGTTTAAACTCATAACATTACATACCTTAAAGCAATAAATCAGTAAAAAATCAATAGAGCGTGTTAAACCTAAAACACCTAGGGGATTTAGTATTTCTGCTTTTTGTTTACCTGTTTTACTGCTTCTTAACTCCATGATTTTACTGCTTTGTGAACTCATGTTTGTTTACTGCTCTTACTTTCTGCTTTACTGCTTTAACTTTTTTCTCTTTACTTGCTTTAACTTTTCTGTTTTACTGCTTTAACTCATGTTTTACTGCTTTAACTCAATGTTTTATTGCGTTTTAACTTATATTTTTACGTTTAAACTCATATATTTATTAACATTATGTTTTATTTTGTTTTTAATACTTTTATTATTTTAATTATTTTATTTATTTTTTATTATTAATTTTTATTATCTATTTTTTTATTATTATTATTGTATTTTTATTATTATTACTAGTAGTAGTAAACTTCATGCCTATTGTTATTAGTATTTAGAACACACATCACTATATGACACTTATACACACATCCACTATGACACTTATGACACACACACACACACACACACACATTCACTACGACACTTATACACTTACCCATAGACATTTACATTTACACTTATACACATGCGGCCACACACACACATACACAGAATTACTTACACTCACACCCAGATTTTACTTAACACCGCAGGATTTACTTTACACTCACACAGATTTTACTTACACTTCACACACAGAATTTACCTTACATTTTACACTTACACACACACACACAACACACACACACAGATTTACTTACACTCACCCACAGATTTACTTACACACGCAGATTAACTTACACACCACATACGTATAATTTATTAAAACATTTTGTCTTTAAATTAAGGCGCGGTACATTTATAGATTACTCCATTCAAATAATAGCATAAAAATTAATTTCCAAAGTTTTCTGTAAACTTGCTATAATAAATCCAATCATTATCCTTGAACAAAGATATTATTATAACTGTTAATACTTTTTTGTTTATAAAATTTTATAAATATTCAATCCTTAAACTCACTCCTACGCCACATTTATTGCTTTAATATTAAGGATATATGTTTTACGTACCTTAAAGCAATAAATCAGTAAATCAGTAAGGTCAACCCCTAGCACCCCTCTACACCATAGCTATGCCACGTTTTGTTCTAATGACTTACTGCTTTACATCATCTTTTAGCTATTGTAATAATGGATAAAAGAACAAAATAAAGTTCTTCTCTGCTAAAGATAAACATGTATTTTATTAAAATCTTTCCTAAGTTCCTTATTTAAATTAACAAATTATTTTCAACTTACATTATATGATTATTCACTCGATGGTTAACTGAAAAAATTTCAAATTTTTTTAAATAATTCGGGTTTTCTTTGATTATTATTACTTATATCTAGTGTAAACATTGACAATTCCATCACGAGGAAAACACAACAATTCGTCACGCCGAAACATACGAAAACTACCTCTACTCTGCTAAATGGTTGTAGGATAATTCCTTTTTGTATTTCCCGGCATTTAAGCCTCTAATTCCAGGTCAAAATATATATTTCAAAACTGACCTTTTTCTGTTAAATGTGGGGCAATAACTACGTTAGGCCTAACTTTAGGCTTAAATTTAGGATAAGCCTTTTGTATCCGGGCTAATTTAAGCCTTAATACCAGGTCAAAAGGTATTTCCAGTATAGACAAGAATGCTAGTTATTATTATTTTATAAATATATTTCAAACTGAAACATGCTGGAACGGAAAGATCCTTTAAGCAGGTAAAGGAAATGTTTCCTTACTTGTGATTGGTCCGAGTAGTTTTCCCCTATTCATAAGCTAAACCACCAGGGCCTCAGCATAGCCCACCCGCAAAGTCAGCCAACCCCGCACCCGCATGTGCGTCCCGCCGCGTCCCCGCCCCCCGCGTGATGCGCCCGCAGGCGCAATATTTTCCGCGTCCCCGCCCGCCGCGGCGCCCGCCCAGCGCAATATTCCCGCCGCGAATATTATTTAGAGGCCGGGCACATACACACACGCCCAACATACACACACACACACACACCCACCCACATAACAGCGCACACACACACACACACACCCCACGCACACTCACTTACACATAAAACGTATAATTTATTAAAACATTTTATTTTTTTTTATTTCATTATTATTTGATTGTTATTAACTTCATGCCTATTGTTATTAATTATTTAAAACACACACATACACCCCCACACACACACACACACACACACACCCACCACACACCCACACTCACACGCACACTCACTTACACTATAGCGAATAATTTATTAAAACATTTTATTTTATTTTTATTATTTGTATTACTTAGGTGTGATTTACTTCATGCCTGATGTTATTATTATTGTAGAACACACATGCACACAACTCACACAGCACATACCACACACACACATTACGGCACCCCCACCCCTCAATATTTTGATCCCTCAACTTTGAATGCCTCAGCTTTTGATGCCTCAACTTTTGATGTCTCAGTTTTGAGTGCTCAACTTTGCATCCCAGCTTTTTGAGGCCTCAATCTTTTGATACCTCAGCTTTGAGGCCTCAGCTTTGATGCCTCAACTTTAATTCCCCAGCTTTGATGCCTCACCTTTGTTGTTCCTCTTTGAGTGACTCATCCTTTGATGCGTCATCGTTGATAACACCTATATTGATGATTAGCTTTTATAGCCAGTTAGAATTATAAGCAGTTACACCTTACCATAGGACACTTACACTGTAACACACACATACACGTATATCCTTGATTCACACAATACGCACATACACATAGACACTTACGCAATCACCCATAGACACTTACACTCACCACACACACACAAATATATAATATAATTATATATATAATACTTATATATATATATATTATATATATATATATATATATATTATAATATATATTAATATATATAAGTAATTAATATATATATACTATATATAAATATATATATATATATATATATTTCATTCGCGCGGGAATATGGCGCCTGCGGGCACGCGGCGGGCGGGACGCGGAAATATTGCGCCTCAACTGAGAATCTCAATTGGGCCGCCACTCGTCGCCGCAGCGGCGCGGACGCTGCGGACGCCACCAGCGGTCGTGCGAGTTGGCTGACTTTGTGGGTGGGGCTCATGCTGAGCCCTGGTGGCGTTAGCTTATGAACTAGGGGAAAACTACTCGGACCAATCACAAGTAAGGAAAACATTTCCTTCTTTACCTGCTTAAGATCCTTAGCCGTTCCAGCATGTTTCAGTTTTGAAATATATTTATAAAAAATAATAATAACACATGATTCTTGTTCCTATACGGGAATTACCTTTGAACCTGTATTAGGCATTAAGAATTAGCCCGGTCTTCAAAAAGCTTAATCCTAAATTTAAGGCATAAAATTTTAGGGCCTAATAACGTAGTGTATTGCACCACATTTTACAGAAAAGGTCAGTTTGAAATATATTTTGACCTGGAATTAGGCTTAAATCGCCCCGGGATACAAAAAGATTATCCTACAACACATTTTACAGAGAGAGTTCAGTTTCGTATCTGTTGTAAGGAGTGCGGGTGGTTGTGTTTTCTCGTGATGGATTATTCAATGTACATAATAATAATAATATTGAAACACGAATTAAAAAAAGGACTTGAATAAAACTTCGACAAATTTTTAGTTTAACATCGAGTGAATAATAAAAAATATAAATGTAAGTGAATAATGGTTATTTTTAAATAAAAAACTTAGAAAGATTTTTAAATAAAAATACATGTTATGTTAGCAGAGAAAAACTTATTTTGTTCTTTTTTATACTTATTACATAGCTAAAGATGATGTAAGCAGTTAAAGTCAATAGAACAAAAACGTGGCATAAGCTGTGTAGCAGGGGTAGCTAGGGCGTTGACCTTTACTGATTTACTGATTATTGCTTAAGGTACGTAAAATGATATGTTTTTAATAAAATTTGGTACAAAAATTTAAGTAAAAGTTATTTTAAACTTGATAGTTATAAAATATATAAACCAAAAAGGATGAACATTAATAATGAAATTTTCATTGTTTAAAGATTAAAATTTGCCACAAAACCTCTTTTATTATAGAAGTTTTTAGAAACTTTGAAATAATTTTTTTAGTTATATATGAATGAGTAATATAAAATGACGTGCTAATTTAAACAAAAAGTTTTAAAAATATCGTTATGTGTTTTTGTAAGTAAATCTGCGTGTATTATTGTAAGTAAATTTGGTGAGTGTAAAGTAAAATCTGTGTCAACCCACCCTGTGTGTGGTGGTGTGTGTGATGTAAGTTTGTTTAATGTAAGTAACTGTGTGTGAGTTGTAAGTTAAATCTGTGTGAGTGTAAGTAAAATCTGCGGTTTGTCAATAGTAAATCTGGGTGAGTTGTAGAGTATAATTGTATTGTGTGAAGATTTATGAATTAGTGTAAATGTAAAGTGTCTATGGGTAAATGTAAGTATCATAGTGAATGTGTGTGTGTGTATTGTTGTGTGTGTATAAGTGTCAATAGGAATGTGTGTAAAGTTGGCAGGAGTTGTTTTGTTCTAAATAATAATAACAATAGGCATGAAGTAAATAACACTAAGTATAATAATAAAAATAAAATAATAAAAATAATAATAAAAATAATAAAAATAATAATAAAAATAAATAAAAATAATAAAATCAGTGTAAATGTATTTAAAACAATAATAAAAAATCGTTAATGTTAAGAAATAAAGGCTTTTAGACAGTAAAACATATAAGTTAAAGCCAGTAAAACATAGAAGTTAAAAGCAGTAAAACATGAAGTTAAAAGCAGTTTAAAACAGAAAGTTTAAGCAGTTAAGCAG
>JABUQX010096606.1:12500-22500 GCA_015478945.1 Trachelipus rathkii
TTTGGAGGGGGGTCTTCATTTTAAATCGATCTAAATTAACTATAAATGTTTTATACACATTACTCGTTTCCGTAATTTTCTTTATATGGCCGGCCAGTATGGGGATCATATTATTATACTTTAATGTTACATCGAAGTATATATTTTCATGTCCTTCCTTCACTGCAGCTGAGGCACGTGTTCGTTGGCCGTGGACATTATATTATGCCCAAACAATACTTGTTTTGGAAGGACCGCGGGGTGTGTAAGGATGTCTAGTTGAAAAATCATATGTGTAATTAACACATGTGTACCATGATTTTGAAATAAACCAGATTCTTTGAATATATGTTATAACGCCCACAACTACACATTTTTAAATGTATTACAAGCACAAACCCTGTTAACGTATATCGTATTCGCTACATTGTACACATGCACCTTTCAACTCGTGATGTCATAAACATGAATTTTCTTGAAATTTTAGCTGTTCAGTTTTAAATACCACGCGTTAAAAATAAATTTTTATTAATTTTTTTATTATCATTATTTTTATTATTACTTTACAACAGTTCGTTAAACAAACGTTGCACTTAAAATTTGAAAAACATTTTACGTTAATATTATTTCATTTTTTAAGCTGGAAAACATTTCTCATATGTAGAAAACTAATTATGTTTTTATTATTTTGCTATCATTATTATTTTTATAATTGTTATTTTTATTATTATTTTTATTATTATTTTTATTATTTTCATTATCATTATTTTTATTATTACTTTACAACAGTGCGTAAAACAAATGTTGCACTTAAAACTTGAAAATAATTGCGTTATTATTATTTTATTTTTTTAACTGGTAAACATTTCGCATATGTAGAAAACAAATTATGTTTTAATTATTTTGATATTATTATTATTATTATTATTATTATTATTATTATTATTATTATTATTATTATTATTATTATTATTATTATTATTATTATTATTCTATTCTTATTAATATTATTATTATTATTATTATTATTATTATTATTATTATTATTATTATTATTATTATTATTATTATTATTATTATTATTATTATTATTATTATTATTATTATTATTATTATTATCATTATTATTTTTATTATTATTATTAGTTTTATTATTATTATTATTATTGTTATTTTTATTATTACTTTTAAACAGTTCGTAAAACAAACGTTGCATTTAAAACTTGGAAAAATTATTTACGTTATTATTATTATTTTTTTAAGTTGAAAAACTTTTCGCATAAGTTAAAAATAAATTTTTATTATTTTTGCTATTATTATTATTTTAGTACTTTAAACCAAACCCTGCTTTAAACTGGACAAAAACAGTTATTAGCCGGACGAACAAACCAAGACCAAGCAACTTGCTCTATCCTTTTCAAAACATATAAACACAATCAGAATGGAAGTTCGAATATGGGAGAGGCATAATGGAACAGAAGTATTTGAACGTACATCATATAGATTCTATATTTCTGGCCACCCTAGATAATATATATGTCAGTGGTGCGCAGGAGGGTGCTACTGCAGATGAAGAAAACGGCCGTGTTATTTAATTACGTAACTGCCACCCATTACATGCTATACTAGGAATACTATGCATTTAAGAAAATGTTTTCCGATGATCCTGAGATTACCATTGAAGGCTTCTTAAATTCTATAGATGTGCAGAAATTCATCTATCTTCTTAGAGAACAATGGCAAGGATGTATTTATGCTGCTGATTCAGACTGTAAGCATACAATGATATCTGAAAGGAAACTTTTTACATATATGCTATCGGATGATATTGACGAGGCAAGAAACTATCTAAGGGATAATGATATAAATGATTAGCATTTTTGTAAAGACTTAGAGCTTTTTAATTTGAAGTCCTCATAAAGCTCCCATGAATTTGTTGAGTAATGTGATATATATATTTAATAACCTTGTAAATATATTTATATTTAACAACCTTGTATATATATATATATATATATATATATATATATATATATATATATATATATATATAACATAACCCATATATATATATATATATATATATATATATATATATATATATATATTTGCTGCTATATATATATATATATATATAGTATTAAAAATATGCATGTCAATGATTATTTAGTTTCTAACTTTGTAATAAAGGTTTTAAAATGGACAAGATGTTTTTACTATTCTTAAAATTTTTATTTCATATATATATATATATATATATATATATATATATATATATATATATATATATATACTATATATATATATATATATATATATATATATATATATATATATATATATATATATATATAATATATATATATATAATATATATAAATATCTTTATATATATATATATATTTATATATATATATATATATTTATAATAATAATATATATATATAATATATATAATAATAATATATATAACTATATATATAATATATATATAATATATATAACCAATAATATATTTTTCTGTATGTTGTGGGTGCTATACCTTTAATATAATAGTAATATAGGTAAACGTAATCGGTACAGGTATAATAATAATAACAATAATATATGCATATAGGTAAACATATATATGAAATATATATATAATATGCTGCTTATATAACCATGCGCCTAACAATATAGCTGCTGCTGTATATATAACATTATAATAACCAGCATATATAATATATATATATATATATATATATATATATATATTTATATATATATATATATATATATATATATATATATATATATATATATATATATATATATATATATATATATATATATATATATATATATATATATATATATATATACTCTTACACTCGGGCTGCCCGGGGTTTGCCCGAGTTATCATTATAGAAACGATCGATCTTCTACAAATTTCATAAAGTTACGATAAAATTCTCTTATTTTTTGTGAAAGCTAGTCATATGAAAGAAATTATTCAAATCCCTGTGAAAATAATCTGGTGCTACAGTGTGTTTCAAGAGAAATTTAATGAATATTAAGATGTAATAGAATTCCATGAAGGTATATATGATATTAAATCATTGAATAATGTGCAAGGCCATAAAGTTATAGTGCTGGATGATATGCTACACAAGTTAAACGAAGATATAGCCGAAACGTTTATGGTCTACTCGCACCATTTAAATATCTTTGTATTTTTCATTACATAGAACATTTTTCTTCAAAACAATCATATGAGTACTGTTTCTTTAAATACACAGTACCTAATTCTGTTCGGGGAGAGAAGAGATTCGAGTCAGATTCGAGTATTATGTAGTCTGATATTCTCTCTGACAAGAAAAGAGTTCCTGAAAGTATATAAAGATGTTACATCAAACCCATACGGTTATTTAATGTGTGAGCTTCATTCTAGGAACACGCATAGAGCTCTGCTCCGAACCAACATTCTGCCGCAAGAGATAGAAACTGTGTACATTCCTGAATAATGAGATCTTTAGTTATAAAGTATTTACCTCTCATAAAAAAAATTAAAAAGATGAACGCATCTGAACAGCGTAAGCTAATCTGTGAGGATGAGAAATTCTTCCAGTGTGAATGCGAGCTCTGCTTGAATCTTGTAAAGGGATAGGTTCCTTTAAACAAACCTCAAAGTGTAAAGCTACGTCGGCATAGTGACATCATTAAAAAACCCTCCCGTAACATAAAACACCTGAAAAATAAAAAGAAACTGCTACAGAAGGGAGGTGGTGCATTACTACCTCTACTTTTCTCAGTCATTGCTCCTCTGATTACCAAGTGGACATCCGAATAATGAAGAAGGTGGCTGTACTACTGTATAATGAGTATGAGAAAATGATGTGTAACATAACTTCTGTGCAAAATCCACAACCTCAACCCCAGCAATCACAACCTCATGCATTGCCAGTCTCATTACACCCTCCACCACACATTCAGCAGCAGAATCATCATCAACTTCTGAATGATCCACTGCCTCATCAGCAAACTCTACCTTACAGTTTATACGATCCTAAAGTTGAACAGATAATCAATTACGAGAAAGAAGTGTATCGGACATTGTATTCAGGCATTAACATCCAGGAGAAACGTATCTTATACCAAGATGCCATGCCAAAATTATTAAACCTCAAAGACTTGCATCTATATACAACACTAAATAAGACGATCACCGAGGATACAAATCTATCAGTTGACGTAAAACCTGAAGTGAAGAATGAAGATAACATTAAAAATATCCTAGAGGAGAGCTTACAAGTAAGGTTCCCAAATCAGGGATAGCGTTGTATATTTTTTAAAAGTGCAATTATCATGGAATGAATTAGGTCAAATCATCATCAATAACGAAGTAGTTAAAGGATCAAATATTGTGGATTTAATAGCAGATCTCTCACGTGGTTGGAAGAAGGGTTCTGTAACTGGATGGAAAGGCATTAAACAGGAACTTTAGACTATAAATTTTCCACGAACTTTAATCTTGAACACCCGTTGATTAGCAGATTTGATCAATATTACCAATACACCAAGACCCGGTTCTAGTCACTCAGGTTCGTATTTTGCTTCAGATATATTTAAACGTATAGCCAAAGGAAGAATAAGAAAAGCGCCGTACCCTAAACATAAGTGGATTAATTCATAGCTATAAACTATTATTATTATTATTATTATTATTTTTATTATTATTATTATTATTATTATTATTATTATTATTATTTATTATATTATTATTATTATTATTGTGTGTGTGTGTGTGTGTGTGTGTGTGTGTGTGTGTGTGTGTGTGTGTGTGTGTATTATTATTATTTATATATATTTATATATATATATATATATATATATATATATATATATATATATATATATATATATATATATATATATATATATATATATATATATATATACTATATATATATAACTTTATATTACTTTAGTAATGTTCGTTTGGGATTAAATAAATATATACTATATTATACACTTCTTTTATACTTCCTATATATATATATATATATATATATATATATATATATATATATATATATATTTATATATATATATATATATATATATATATATATAACTTATATATATATATAACTATATATATATATATATATATATATATATATACTATATATATATATATATATATATATATATATATATATATATATATATATATATATATATATATATATATATATATATATATATATAATATATATATATATATATATATATATATATATATATATATATATATATATATATATATATATATATATATATATATATATATATATAATGTTTTCACATATGTTAGTATCCAGCATGGAAGCAAAGGAGGCGGTCGATAGATATTACTATAATGTGAAAGAACCTAATAGCTTTAGCGGTTTCACAAGGTTTATCTCAAGGTTTCCTGACAATGAGAAGCAAGAGTTGAAAGAATATTTAGATGGTGAGGAAGCTTTCCCTCTACATAAACCTGCTCGTAGAAAATTTTTTACCCGCAAAACCATAACCCCCCTTCCTCGATAGGGTATGGCAACTGGATTTGTCTGAAATGGTTAAATATTATTCTTATAATAAAGGGTTTCAATACCTACTGTTCACAAATGACTTGTTTACTCCAGACATTTATGGTTAAAACCTTTAAAAGATAAAACATCAACTACTGAGACAGAGGCGATGAGAGAAATTATAGAGGGGGATTGTAGATGACCAAAAATGCTGGAGGATAAAGGCTCTGAATTTCTAGGCCGAGAATTTCAAGAACTGGTTAAAGAGTATGATTTGGGATATTACAACACATTCTCAGTAAATAAAGCTGCTATAGCTGAAAGAGTCCAACGCACGATTAAAGAGCAAATGCACTGATATTTCACTCGCATCAATACTTTCAAGTACATTGACATTTTGGGTAATCTCGCTTTTTCTTATAATAGATCGCTTCATAGAACTATAAAGACTACCCCTTTAGAAATGTTGAAATTAAAGCCAATTGCCCAACACCAACAACAACAACAACAACAGCAAAAACAACAACAATAACAACTACAACAACAACTACAACAACAACAACAACAAAACAACAACAACAAAAACAACAACAACAACAACAACTTAACAACAACAGCTTAACAACAACAACAACAACAACAACAACAAAAACAAACAACAACAACAACAACAACAACAACAACAACAACAACAACAACAACAACAACAACAACAACAACAACAACAACAACAACAACAACAACGAAGGGGAAGAAAAATTAAAGATAATTCAGGTGTAAGCGTGGGTGATTATGTAAGAGTTTCCAAAGCGGAGGAAAGGTTTAGAAAAGGTTATGAGTCAGGATGGTCCGTATAAGTTTCAAACTTCATAATATAGGGGACTTCCCTGATGATGGTTTAAAATTATATTATGTGTAGGATTTAGATGGTGAAAAGATAAAAGGAGGTTTTTATTAAAAAGAAATACAAAAAATACGCTTCAATACCGAAAGTAATGTATATAAAATTGAAAGGATAGGTTCAAAAGGTAGGGGTTGAAATAAACATTATTTAGTAAAATGGGTGGGGTACCCTGCTAAGATTAATTTCTTTATAAAAGCAAGTGAAATTAAGAATCATTAATCAGTGTTTATCGTAATCATGGAGAGTGAAAATCACTTCTATTTAACTCTGCCTTCATCGGCTTCGTTGAATCTACATCCTGATAATAAACTCTCTGATTTCACAACTGAGTTAATGAATCCTGTTGACACTGAAAGAGACGTGTATGAAGTAGGGCTGTGTGAGATGATATTAAACACCAATATGGAGAATGTTCCCCACAATCTTTATTGGATGTTGGTTTACAAAGTTGTAGAATGTGTTGAAACTATATTAGAAGTGAAGGACACAGGTGATCTGAACCGCACAACGATTGGTACAATAGAATACTTCTATGAAAAATTTGTTCTGAGGAAGGCGTATTTTAATTCGGTACCTGCTATGTTCAGTTATTTAAACACGCTTTTTACGACCAGTAATATGTGCAGAGACCTAGTTTAACACACAACTGTTCAACCCTCTGAAGATGAAGTATTAATTACGCTAAGGTCAACAGCTAGCGTTAACCTTAGAAACAGGGATATGTTTTTTCTCAAGCGGTCATCATGGCAGCGAAAGCATGTCCATGAGTGCGATGGGTGGCTATACATACTAAATGACATCCCTACTATGGTGAAGAGGGTTATACTATCGGTAGAGAATCATCCCATATCACGGGAGCAGATCATCGATGAACAAGACAGGGTGCTACATTATACATACACCCCCCTGAGATGCTGAAAAAACCCTGGCATGGCATATGTTTACACTGATTTAGTGGATCATCAATATGTAGGGGACATTACAGCTATTCTGTTAAGAGTAATGTATTTTCCTAAATAGAGCAGAGTTATAACATTCCCCAATGTTCACTATCTTGCCTTAAGCAGGTCCCAAATTGTTTCTATAAGAGTACATATAAATGATGTAGAAGGAAGGTCGTCTTATCCATTCACGAGCGGTACACTGATGTGTAAAGTTCATATTTGAAATAAGCAGTAGCTTTAACTATGACATGATAGAATACTTTTTAAACAGTTTTGAAAATATCATCTATTTGCTATTGGTAATCCTTCAAGAAATAGACGCAGCTCTAAGAAATGTGGTGTAATCAACTATATTTTATCATTCATTAACACACTCTCACAGCGTAAATATAGCATAGGAAAGAAGCTCCGGAAATAATAGTAATGAATAGGGAAAGAGTATTCGTAGGGGAAAAATTACAACGGAGATATGGCGTTGGAAGATTTTTCACTAAATTATGGAGAAGTGCACTGCCCTTATTTAGAAGAGGTGGTGAATATTTAGGTAAAAAAGCTATAAGAACAGGCCTGCATACTATACAAGATATAGCGGCCAGAGCCAATCCACGTGGATCATTAAAAAGACGAATTACTGATGTTTCTGATGAGATGTTGGATGACGTTAAGATCAGAATAAGACGTAAAATGACAGGCCAAGGCAAAGGGAAAGGTAAAGGACGTAGGAAAGCTACCGCCAAGAAAAAGCCTAGGGCTAAAAGACCTCTCAAGAAAAAATGCAATGATGTGTTTGCTATTTAATTACTAACAGGCATCCTTCACCTAAAATGGGTTACCATACAACTATACTGTATATAAGGAAAGTATAGCCACTGACCTGCTCATTATACGGCCAACCTCCGCAATGACAAGAGGCATTTCCTTCATCCTTCTAGCACAGACTGCTGTAAGAGCGAATTGGATATCTTCTCCATGAGTCCTACCCAGATTAGCGTAAGCGAGCCTAATTTCATCAGCATTAACCCCACTCACCCGACCACCAGAACTGATGTTCCTCTTTAGTTCAATATTTCAGGCACTTCAGATCAGTACCTAGATCCATCCAATGTGTTTTCATATTTAAAAACAAAATTGACGAAGCCTGATGGTAAAGATCTTCCTTCTAGTGACGATCACATAGTGTATGCTGAGTTAAATTTCCTGTATACTTGTTTTAATCAGATTGACGTTTATCTCAATGAAACTTCACTTGGTGCGACAGCTGCGAATAAATCTTTATAGTAGTTATATAGAGTATTTATTAAATTTTTCAGACGATGCTATGCAATCTCATCTTCAATCATGGGGGTTTTATAGTTTTCAAAGACGAGGCTGCACACATAGATAAAGCGGCGAAATTCGCAAATAATACATATGAATTTAATTGATAATTTTAATTGATAATATCTTCTCTGAAGAAAGACATTCTTCTAGCTGTAGATACTCGAATCCTCTTAACCATAATATCCAGTCCTAAATTCGCACTTAAAATAAAAAGTAAACCTGCTGTTACAACTGTAAGTCCAGATCCTGTTTTCGAATTGTTAGAGGAATATCTCTATAATAGAAAGGTGAAATTGTTTCCCCAGAGACCTTTGGAAATTTAGAATTCGCTTTTGACCACTTCAGCTAAGTATCCCATGAGAAGAGTTGAAACCAAGCTATTTAATTTTACGCATGGATTATCGAGTGTCAATATCCCCAACATTGTTAGCGGGAATCAGCCCCAGAAAGTAATAATATGAATTGTCGAGCAGGAGGCATACTCTGGGAATTATAAAAATCCCATTATAAATTCTCCCCTTTTGGAATGAGGGGATTCAGTTTACATGTAAATGGACAACCTTACGGACCTGACACTGAAATGTTATACAATGGTGCACAATCCCTATGTTCGAGACCTAATACTTTTTCATGCGGCGACAGCGGTACGGGGGTAAATCTTGAAGAATACGCAAAGAATAGTAATTTATATGCTTTCGATCACAGTGCAGACCTTTCAGCGTCTAACGTAAATCATTTAACCATTTTGAGAAAGAGGACGCTAGGATAAAGTCTCTCATTTAGTGGGAGTCTACAATCATCCATCACTTTTGTCGTTTATCTGGAACAACCTCAACTCATTTAAATTGACAGAATATGCAACTTACTTCTAAATTATTAAAGATGGATGAAGAAGAAATATAAACAATGTTTAAAAACGAACCTCAATTTTTAGGAGTCTTCACCATTAACGAAGTAGACTCTGTGAAACTGGAGAAAGATACAGGCTTCATATTCAACATTTAACTTTGACACGTAACAACAAGAGGACATTAGATTTCTGTTTACAAGAAGAAAAATGGAGCTGTCTACCTGACTGATTCCTTAGATTTAAAATTTATTTCGAATAATCATTATATCATTTCACTTTTAAAATATAATAATGTAAATTATATAAAAACTATGTCTCGTCCTGTTCAAATGACCATCATACTGTAATATATGTGGAGTCTATTGTGCTTACTTCATTATATGTTTTTTAAACAGTGTGTTTTTACTGAACTTGTAAATATATTCGACGCTAAAAATTTGTTTTA
>JABUQX010096607.1:0-17500 GCA_015478945.1 Trachelipus rathkii
TTTTGTTCTTTTAAAAAGTAGATATAGTTTCGTATGTGTCTGACTCTTTGTTCCCCAAGTATTGATCACATCAACGATTTAATTTTAATGTATTACTTAATTACTATTTTATTATTATTATTATCTATTACTTATTATTATTATTATTATTATTATTATTATTATTATTTATATTATTATAATTATTATTAATTATGTATTATTATATTTTAATCATTATTATACACCCCATTTTTTTATATGGAGAAAGAAGAAATTCAATTAAAATTATTATTACTTTATTATGATTATTAGAAAATATTAAGACCTATATTATTATGGGTTATTTATTAGATTATTATTATGAAAGAGTTATTATAGATAAAATTTTTATTATTATCTATTAATTTTAAAATTTTCTAATTTTTATTATTATAAATTTAATAGAAATTTTAAATTATTATTCATGATTATTATTATTATTCATTCATAAATTATTATATTTCTACATATTTGTATTATTATTATTATTATTAGAAGTATGTTTCATATTATTATTATTATTATTATAATTTTCTATTATTATTATTATTATTAATATTATTTTTTAATTTTTTATTTATAATTTGTCTTTTTAGCTTTATTATTCTATTATTTATAATTACTAAATATATTAGTTATTATTATTATTGAATTAATTATTATTATTAATTATTTATTATTAAGAGAGTTATGTATTATTATTAATATATTAATATATTTATCTAGTAATAGGTATAGAAAGATTAACTATCTTATATACTCTTCTAATAACTAGCTTTATTCATTATTGTATTATTATTATTATTATTATTATTATTATTATTATTATTATTATTATTATATCTTATTATTATTATTATTATTATTATTAATTACTATTACAATTCTATTATTTTTATTATTATTATTATTATTTTATTTTATTATTATTAATAACTAATTATTATTATTATTGACAATATATTTTGATTTATATAATATGTATATATTATTATTAAATAATTTTTTAATGATTATCATTATTATTATATTATAGTTAATTATTGTATTTAAATTTAATTTTAATCTAAGTTATTATTATTATTATTTTATATATTATATATTATTATTGATTTATTATTTATAATTATTATTATTTTATATTCTAAATGCTTCACTTTGTTATTTGTCTTTTATATTAATATATATATTACATCTCTATGTGTATTAGTTATTTTTCATGAGTCCTATTCCGTATTATATAAATTACTATTTCGCATTGTAAAAATATTAACTTATAAATCTTAATTATTGCATACAATAAAGAGCATTCAATATTGTTCTTAGTAATTTAATTAGGAGAATTAATAAGGTTCGTCTTGTTAATTTGTATTAATTAATTAAGTATAAAAAAATTTTGAAATTTCGCTTGGTATCCGTTTTTCACCGAGTAAAAATAATCTGGTCGAATACTATCAAAACAATTATTTCTCTTAAGTGACAATTATTCTCACCTATCTCTATAAAATAGGTGGACCTATCAAGCAAACTATAACAGCAATGTACAATTTTAGAGACAGCAACAACCTTCTCTTGGTTTCTGCTTTTTGAAATTGCCATTCAATGAAACACATTACTGTTTTCATTAGGTTCTCTAATACATGCTTATCGTTGCAGAGTTTAACCGTAGTCCAAACTCATCAATTACGGCACATACAACCATCAATATTCACATGCATAATTCTTGCCACCTTTCCTAACTCATTTGTACCTACTAAATGAGGAACTTTAAAGGTAACTTTATTTAGACAAACGCTTGTAATGGTACAAAGATTAAATCCTCCAAATTTGTCCCCCTATTTCGTAAACACATCCCCTGTAAATATCAGTTTTTAAGTAATTTAATTATATAATATATAAGTATATATAATAATATTATTAATATCTATAAAATAATATTATATGTTTAAAAGTTGTAATATTCAAGTAGTTGGGAATATATACATGAATTACTACACTGGTCACTGTACTAGTACTTATATATATATATATATACAGTTTCTATAGTATATATGATTCTTTGTAATTACATCTGAAATGTTAATGTTAGTAGCTATACAAAATATATGTATACTTAAGCTAAATCATCGAATGTTATATATCTTGTGCGTGATTAACTTGATAGACTTGAGAAAATGTTAGAGGGAGGCAAATGACCTACTCATTGGTGTCCCCATATCTGTGTAATGATCGGCACTTTTATAACCCATACATCCATACTTCGTGTTGCCCCACATCCCAGAATCGATACACGTTTGGAATGGATATTCTTGTATCTTATATATCTTCCTATCTATATATCTTTAAGAGGTATTAAGACTTTAGATGCAAAATGGCTTTTTATTTGCTCTACATCAATAACAGGAATATGTGCTTATACTGATATATATAGGAATCATCTGAGAAAACTGTGATCCTGAGAAATATAAAGAGAATTATACTATATAGGCGTACGGGAGCGTGAGGTTAACTGCTTGTGTGCTTGAGAAGCCGAACGAAGTAGAGGAGAGGGGTAAAAATATTACTGATATTATTATCTGACAAAGTATTACTGAATATGGATAAGTTTTTAATTGAAAGGCCTAGGATTGATTAAGTATTCACTTGTGATTGAACAAACTACGAACTCTTTATTAAATGGTAGGTTCTAGATACTCGCTGATCCCCGCCAATAATCTCAAGTGGTATTTGAGACCAATTCTGTTAAAAAACATTAAAACTAAAATCTTAGTAGTGTTGCTACTTGCGTAATTAACATTATCCAAAGAGGATTAATGTCCTGGATTTAGGAAAATTACCATATCTCTCGGCAATCAATATTAGTGATGAATTAAAGTTTGACTTTTAACGAAATGTACAAACACAACAATTATGGTAAATTTTAAGATGTTAAGAGGGAAAGTAGTTCCTTTTCTCTTACATGATAAGGTAGTAGTTCACTAATCTTGGTTCGTATTTCTTATGAGATATTGAATAAGGACGAAGTTTTTAGAGTGTCTATTGTTCTTATTTAGTACCTTAATTACTATCATCAGAGGTATATTTGACTCATTTATTGTGAAACCATTTAGAAAATATAAAGACAGGCATTCACGTGCTAGAGCCCATGTAAATTCAGAATGACATAAAGATGCCTCAGTAGCTGCAACTAAGTCGACTTTCGAATATATATATTATAAATAAGCGTGTTAGGTCTGTAATCAGAAGACATAAATTGCTATGAGCCCACTTATTTTTTGAAAAATAAAATAGGACAAAATTGCCATAAATTTCTACCTTAATATTTTGTTGCACCCATGATATTCTGCTACTTAGAGCGTAGCCGCTACAGATACTTCCAATTTTCCCGAATTGCTTAAATTCAAAGTAGAAACTAGAGATGTTGTTCTTGTGGAACATTCGAAATCAATGATTGAGCATGAACTTATATTTATTTGTGGAAAGTTTATATGTAATCAAATTGTGAATGAAGTAAACAAATATTGTGAATAAAGTAAACAATTTTGAATATTTCTCCCCTTTAGCAGACGAGACAGCAGACAAATCAGAGACAGAACAGATTTCGATTGGTGTTCGCTTCGTTGATAAGATCGCAATGATCTCGTGTTAAGAGATGTTCAAGGTTTACTCCCTCAAATAGAATAAAACTGAGAAGAAGAAGAATATAGCAAAGAGGTATAACTTTTGTTCTATCTGAACAGATATATATATTATATAAATGTATTGAATTTATTTTAATGTCTAAATGATAATTTTGAGTATATATATTATATAATATCTGGAAATAGTTTTAATAAATTATTTTATAAAGAATGAATTTAATTTCCCTCTTATGATATGGTACTGGTGCGTCTATTTTTTATAAGAAAAAGTATGATCGACTTTGGTTTGTTTCTGAAGATCCTGGCCTGGCCCTCTTTTGAATTCCTTCCAGTTGAATTTTGCTGTATTTGATCTGTGTGACAAGATATTTTATGACAAAGTGTGAAATAGATTGGAAAAAAGGTTATGATAATTTATTTTGATAGCTAAGACAATTATATTTTTCACATTGTATGTTTCCATCGTTATAAAAATTAATAGTAATTTTTAATCCAAATCTAATGCTGTTCTCGAGAATTATCGAAACACTGCATAGCGAATTAGTAACAATTTTATAAAATATATACCGTGAAACGCTCGCGTAAATTTTAAAAATTTTAATAACCGATAGAAGTGAAAATGATGCAGTCTACAGCACATTACCACAAAATCATTGCACATTTTTTCCCAGCAGTTGCACAAGCTATCAAAGTACTCATCACACTTCCACCAACTACCTGTACAATTGAAAGATCGTTTAACTGATTTTGGGAATGAAAAAAGAAATATAAAAATTCTTAATTTTCAAACTAAAAAGGAAACATTATTTTAAATAAGACTATCTATAGTTATACTCATTTTGGAAATCAAAACTTTTTCAGTGTGTATAGAAAAAGTAAAATTTTTCGAAATATTTTATAATTATTTTGGCTTAGTGTGGATTCATCACAAAATTATTATTCAAAACTTTGGAATATATAATATACTAACTATTAATAATTATATAAAAATATATATATTCATACTTATATATATAATATATAGTATTTATTTCTTGACCTATTTTTATATATTAGTGAATGCCATTTATATATTACCATGTAAAAACTATATAATACTATTATTATATAGATATATAATTATATTTATATTTATTATATCATAACTATATATATATATGCTTATCAGATATAACTATTATAACCGTATTTAGTGTATGCAAACGATACCAAACCAAAATTTTTCGTCCGTATACAATTTTAGAGAATACCTGTGGATTAACAAATGTCTACCACAATTTTTTTCACATAACAGTATACAGCAATTACTGTGATATTCAACATATTTTGTTCGTCGAAAGATTAACCCGATACCAATGGACCACTTCACCCCGGGTTCATTTTTTTCACCTACCTCAATAAACATGCCAGTAAGTTATATTAATATATATATATATATATGACTTATATATATAATTTGTAATTATTAGTGGAATTATTATTATTATACATTTAAATAATAGTAATAGTTTATATCGAAAGATATACTGGTTTAAATGAAAACATAGTCTCTACAACACTAGCGCGCGTGCCTTGCAATCATGACTTTTAAAAATATTTTTATAATATTTTAAAAATTTAATAATTTATATAGTGATATTATTATTTTTATATTCATATATTTAAAACAAAAAAAAGTATAATAAAAGAACTATATATTGGTAATTTTATATTAAAATATACAATATTAATTAAATATTAAATTTTACTAATATTATAAATATAATATATTAGGTATTAAATACTAATATAGACTATTATATATATTACTAAATATTATATAGCCGTTTTCTTTTATGTATTTAAGTGCTGACGAGCTAAAGAAATCTCAATGTTTGCAGTATCGTTTTTTGGGTCAAACTGAAACCGACCTAATCGGCATAAGAAATGACTCACCAAAAAAATCGTAATAGCCAATCTTCCTTAACTTCTGTAAAGTTGCTATTTCCAGTGCTTGCCTTTGTGAATTTAAGCACTGCTTATGAAACCATATGTTTTAACAAGAAAACTCAAGATGGGCGGCTTAGGTGTTCTTGATACTTAGAATGAAGGTGGTTATACATATCAATAAAAACTCACCGCTATTAATCTAATTTTTCTTCACATAATAATGGATAACTCCATCACAATAGTTGATCCATTATTTGTAATATAAATTCATTTTTGTTATTTTTTTATTTCTGTCTTATTCCACAAAACCTAGTGCTCCATCACAACGCCCTCTGATTCACTAGTTTAAAGAAAACAAAAAAGTAAAACTAGCACAATAAATAGCGGTCGTAATAAAAACACAGCGTTCACACTGTAATAAATATTTGAATTTGACCATTCCTGACTTTCCCTGAACCAACATACAAGCAAATTTTCTTAGTCTGTGTATCGTTATTGTTTGGAAAATATTTATAAACAGGACATTCTTTCTTTGTTTTTAATTATTTCTTTTCTCGATAAACATTTAAATTATTTTTTGATTTTGACATGTTTGAGTTATTTGCATTAAAACATGGATGAAACTGAAAAAAAAATAAATATTTTGTTTTAGTAGACGATAAAAACTTGCCATATTCGTTATGTTTAGAAGTCCTCTCCATTGCATTTATTTTTATTTTTTTCGCAAAAGTAACAGTTTTATTTATAACAAGAAAATAAATTTAAAGCTTACATTAATAGCCTAGAGTGTATATAGTACGAAATCCAATGTGATCACAGTAAGAGAGTATCACAATATGGGGAGTATTTAGGTTAACTTTATTGTTTAAAGCATCTGAAATTTGTTGATTTTATAGCGTTACTTGCTGTCAAATGCTATTCAGTTTTAAATATTTTCTTCTGACTTTCATTTTTGTTGTATTACTTTAATGGATAATTTTTCTATTTTTTCATATCCTTTTTATTTCCCTGTAATAACTTGTTTGATTCAGGTTATTGGTGTAATCAGAATTGTTCAGCAATTAATTGCGAATCGTAATAGTTTTCTCTCCGCCTTCTGGCATGATGAACCAAAATTAGTAACTAGGATCTCAATGAGTGAGAACCACTTGGAACAGGCTTTGTATTCAAGGTAAACTGCGTTTCTAATATCTTTTCTTGAGAGACTTCGTCCGTATTTGATTAAACAGTATAAAATAAAACAAACAAATAAGTTTATAAATATACACCAAAAAAATATATCAACATTTTGTGATGGGAGTTTATGCAGAATTTGGGATAGAAATTTAAGATTAAAGCTGATTTCTTTTAAATTGAACGTAATATTCGTAATTCAAACGGGTCTAACAACCCAAACCAGGCGTGTCATTTTTTTGGTAAAATGCTCGACATTTTCGTGTAAGAACGTGGCTAAATTCCTGCAATCAAACAGGGAAATACAAACTCTTTACATACGAATTAAGGAAAAATTCCTTACGTTTGGTAACCATTTTTTTACGATTTTGGCGCTAAGTTTATCAAAAACGAACGCAAACTCGAGCATTTCTTAAGTTCGTAAGCACAAATGCAAAAACGAAAACGCCTATATAAAAACACATATTCACAAAGAAGTATAGGAAACTATCACGACAAATTGCGGATATATATATATATAATTATAATATTTCTCTATACTATATTATTTATATTTACCTTTCAGTAGTTATATATACTATTATATTTATTTTTATAACTATTTATGGCTATAATTATTTCAATAATATGACCTATAATATCACCATATATGTATTGCATAAATTAAAAAAGAAGTAAATTTGGAATAACTTTTTTCTTGTTCTACGAAAGGTCAATGGATAAAATTAAAATACACAAATTAAATAAGTAAGCAAGTTAATCTATCTAAGTATATTATATCAATTACAATTGATCTTATAGTAATTTTCAAAGGTTTAAAGCTAGCTTATCTTCTGTTCAACGAATTCCCCTCAAGCTTTCTAAGATTAATTTTATTACTTATATATGATATAATTTATATCTTAACTTTGTCGGTTATTAAAATATTTGAGCTTTAATCCACCGGTAAATCTAGTTAAATTTTATAAGTTAGATCTATCATTTAATCATAATATATATATATTATATATATTATTGACTAATGTGAATTATTTATAAGATGAATAATCAGCGTTATATTATATTAATATATTAGAATATAATATATTATAATTTTATTATATATATTATTTATTTAAATTATTGAAAAGTTTAATTTTAAAGACGTAAGATGTGTTGGTTATTTCGGATATAAGGTATAATCGACAAAATATTTTAACCGGATACCTGATAGCTAAAATACATCTCTGCGCATAAAATTACTCACCGATAACCGGATACCGATACCGATACCTCAACCATAATTCAAGATAAATATCACCGATTCACAACTCGATACCGATTACCTAAAAATCAAAAATCGACGAGTTATCACAGATTAACCTTTAACGATATACCGATTACTCTATGGTATCGGTGCATCACTAATATTTAATAAACTATATTAATTATTTTATACAAATTTTCTTTTCCAGTATGCACTATTTTATATAGGTTTATGATGTTAAACAATATTTTATTATTATATAAGAAATATGTTTTTATTTTTTTTTCAATATATAATAATGCTGAATATAATAATATATAATATATTAATTATATCGAGTTGCGTACCTGGAAGATACAACTTGGGTAGCGGCCAGAGTTTTATATATATATTATATATATATTAGTATATTATATATAATATTTAATACATATAATAATATTATATTAATATTATATATATATAACGTATATTATTTATTAATATATTATATAAAGTATCATTTATATACCTCATATATATATATATACCTTATAATTATATTTAATATATTCAAACGAAAACATCGAACACATATTTTAATATGAGAGTAATAGTGTAGAACTCTGGCTGTTTCTTAATGAGAGAAGTGTTAAAATTATATCAAGCATATCCCTTAGTGATAAATCACATTCCAATTGAGTTATTTCTTAGGCCTTATCATTTTTTTAAAATAGAGCTGTCGTTTTAAAGATAAGTTTTTAAAGCGTTTTTACCTCTTTAATATATCTAAAATCTACACCTATTCCATTATGCATATTATTTCACTTAATTTTATTAAATATTACTGAAAGTACTTCCAAATATTAGATAAATTACAAAGTTTTTTTTTGCCAGATAAAGAAAAACAATTTTATACAAAAGTTTCAAACAAACTGCGACGAGCCACACATTTCGTACATATTTACGGGCGGAAGAGAACGACAAGTTTCCATATATATTATGATTATTTTTTATCGATTATTATCAAGGTAGGACAGACTAGCCCCGCCTCCCTAATTATAGTTTGACGTACAAAATGAACGCACTTTCGGTCCGTCTCGAATAAATTTCCAGTGTAAAGATATTTTAGCTTCACAATCAGAAGATAGGAGAGCGACGAATTTTGTAAATGAATTCAATTATTATTAATAGCATATTATTAAGTTTGTTTTTGTTTTTCTTTTAATTTTGGATGCAAAATAGCTTCTATTTCTCAGTGTTTATCTATCATTTCAATCATATGAGTGTACTCTTTTGATTTTTTATTTCAATGAGTCTAATAACCTCAAATTATGATTGGGATAGCAACGAGCTAACCGTACCCGGCCTAGTCTCTATATTATCCCTTACACGTCCCTTGAATATAAATATTATAGTAATATAATATTATTATTATATTAGATTATATCTATATATAATATTATCTAATACTATATAATAATAACCATTAATCTATATATTATATTAAAAATAAATACTAAGAACATTAAATTTATACCAAAATTATATATATATATTATAGTATATATATATTATATATATATATAGTGATCGGGACGATTAATCGGAATCGGATCGGAGGAATCGAGCTGTTTTTCTTAGGACATCTGGAATCGGAATCCGGCATCGGCCAAAATTAATAAGTCGATTCTTGACGCGATTCTTTGGTATACAATTGAAAATAATTTTTATTTCGAATTTTTATGATATTTCAAAGACGATATTTCGAAGTCTGCCGTTCTGTAATTTTTAATTTCAGTTCTTCCTGAATTGCCTATTTTAATTAAAGAAAACTGGATTGAGCGGCGCATCTTTACGTAAGCTAAGATATCATGTTAGGATTTTCAGACTGGGCACGACATTTGGCATGTTTTGTTGTCATGCTATAAATAACTGTTTTGATAATTATAATACCCGTGGAACCTCGTAAGTGAGCAGTGCAATATTTGCCCGTGTAGGCTTGTAATAATTGGAGCTATTGAATAAAAATGCTATCCTTCGAGTTTCACCATTTCACGTATCTCTCAAAGCTCAGATTTAATATAATAAGTGATTGTCTTCAAAATTTTATGGAAGAATTCAATATTCTTGCTAATAAAATTCATGTTATAGTAAAGGATCGCACCTAATATGGCTGCAGGAATTACACAAGCAGGATTCCAGAATTACCTTGCTTTTTACACGCTTTGACACTTAGTTCCTCAATGAGCATATTTGAAACAAAAGAAGACGTAAAAAAATAATATCCATATGCAAATAAATCGTAGGTCATTTTAAATCACTCGCCCCAAGCTATTTCCACGTATGAAGAATATCAAACTAGATTTAATTTACAACAGCACAGATTTATTCAGGATATATCAAACCAGATGTTAATAGCCAGTATCAAATATTTTCAAAATTTTTGAACAAAAGACGCTCTCATTTCCCTATTGCAGTGATCATTCAAACCTGTATGCTTGAAACAAGGGAAAGTTCTTGAAAAATTGCTAAAAATTAGGACCACTTCCTGTTCTGATTGTACAAATTTATTGAGCACAAGGAATCAATGGCATCGCAATAATCCCAAATATGAAAAATGATTTGCATTTTTTTTTGAAAAGTCAGAAAAAAGAATATTTGAGGGACTTGGGTCTACATTATCAGCATGGAAAAATTAAAGTAAAAACTAGACTCAGCATTTTACTTTACTGATAAGAATCTTGTGCTTGCATACCTATCTTGATCCACGCTTTAAAATTTACATTCCTTGAGGATATTATAATAATTATAAACAAGTGGAAAGATATTCTTAAGCAATGGATGTGCGAAGATATATGTTGTTATAAAGGAAAGGAAAACAGTTTCCACCACTTTAAACCAATTTTCAGATTGAGCCACACGGAATCAATGGCATCGGCAATAATCCCAAATACTGAAAACTTGATTTGCATTTTTTTTAAAAAGCAGTCAGAAAAAAAGAACTATTGAGGGACTTGGGTCTACAGGATCAATCACCATGGAAAAATTCAGTAAAAAAATAGATTCAGCATTTATTTTACTGATAAGAATCTTTGGCTTGCTACCTATCTTGATCACGCTTTAAACTACATTCCTTGAGGAGAATATAACAATAAAAAAGTGGGAGATATTCTAGCAATGACTGTGCGAAGATATATGTTGTATAAAGGAAGGAAAACAGTTTCCACTAATTTAAACCAAAGCAATTTTCAGATTTTTCTCATTTATCAACAGAACGGGGGCGAAAAAAGTGATACTGAAGATAATAGTTTAATTCATTTTTGAAATTGTTTTTAAGGAATTTAAAGAGAAAAAGACTTTAAAAACAGCAAAGAAACTCATTCCCAAGGAGAAAGACACATAATATTGAAAAATTGAAGAATTGTTATAAAAGTAGAAATCAGCCTATAAAAAATATGAAAAATTAAAAATCAGAAAGTCTCTTACAATGGTGGTCATCGAATAAAGGAAACCTTTCACATTTGGGTGTCCTTGCTAGAAAATATTCAGCTCGTCCCCTTTTCCTTGGAGGATCATTTTCTTCTCCTAAAAAATCAGATGCACTCAGAAACGGGAGAAATGTTAATGTTTTTTTGCCTAACAACTTAAGGATCAATGTTTAACTACAAATAATACATGATAATTATGCTTCAAGATCTTTACTTTAAGTAAATTAAAGGAATTTTTTTTTAACAAAAAAAAAAAAAATTGTTCATTTTATTGTTAAGATTTTTAAATATTGCTTTTATTTTTCAGTGGTTAATTAAATAAAAGTTAATTTTTTTTTTTTTTTTTTTTTTTTTAAAAAAAGCTCACAACACTCCACGGGCATAGCCCTATTCATATAGGAGGGGAACTTCTTAGTAATTTCTTCCTAGGACCGACTAGGAATTCGAACCCGCGTCGTTTGCCATTGCAGACCCGTCCACTCTGAATTATCGTCGTTTGTGCCCTGACGCTTTCTTTAGCAAAAGATAAAACATAAGAGAATTCTATAAGCATTATTTTATAAGGGTCTTTAAATATCTAAAATTATGTTGGATTAGAAAATTAGTTGCATATGATATATAGTATATGGGTGATGCAGGTAACATCCGCATCACGCATCCTCGCATCCGCGGAGCATTCCTGCACATTATTAAAGCTCCGCATCCGCGCTTTGGCCCTGCGGATGTTGCGCGTGAGATGTTTATTGTCGAGATTTGATAAAGAATTTTATATATAAAAATACTTAAGATGAATCTGAAAAATAAAATAAAAATGTAAATGAGTTATAGGCAATTCAAAAACGGCTTTGATATTCCATATCTTAATGTTATCAAGACATTCCAACTCCGCTGGAATAGGACATTCATATGATGGAAAGAAGTATTGCTCAAGAACTTCTTGCTTCGTACGGCCAGTCGTATTCCAAAGTTAAACAATCTTATTATTTTGGAAAATGACATCATAATCACACTGCATTAAGCTATTTGAAACAATTGAAGAAAATTAACCAAAAAGGTCAGCCGGCCTCTAACAGCTTTCTGTCTCTTTATGTAATACCATTAATCTCAACGCTAAGGAAGCATTTTGAATCATCTTCAAATGAAAATTGATGAACGGTTTAAAAAGAATGAAAGATGTAATTAAACTAGAGGTAGAAAAACCGCTTTGGTTCTGTGGAAAATAATTGATCTTCATACTATTGCAAACTTACTTAGATTCCGTTATAAAGCAAGTTTTTTTAACGATTATTAGACAAGTTAAATTGTTACTTTGTGTTGCAGTTGAAAAAGCTTCAATCGAACAGTCTATTAATTCGCCCACCCAATTAAGATAGGAAAAAAACAAAATCGTACAGAACCAACAACTTCTTACAAGTAAAATCAATACCAGATTCACTGGAAGAATTTCTACAGTCCAGTAGTGAATGAAAGAAACACACGCATTACCTTCAAAAGATGCACGTGCAAATGATTGAAACTTTCACCAAGAAAAAACGACAGATACAAATCAAAATGACGATCCTCATCAGTTGGTTGGAGTGTTACATTAAGCAACTGCAAAGGTTTACCCACGTTTAAGTAAATTTGCAAGAAATACCTGGCCTGTTCTCCAACTAGTGTTCCAAGTGAGAGAGTATTTAGTAAAGTATGCTGGGCTAATATATGATTGAAAGGAAGAAACAGACCTCCAGCCAGAAAAGGTCAGAAAAGTTCAGAAAAATGATTATCTCTCCAAGACAATCTTCCATTTTGAATTTCAATACTAGTGCAAAATATATAATCCATGTAAAGATCTCTTTCATTAAGGTCGGAGGTTGGGAACAGAGGTTGATGGGGTCCATTGAGTTGGGTCCTCATTCCCGCATCCTGGTAACAAATTATATTAATAGATTGTTGCCCCCAAACTCGATATATATAGATATATATATATATATATTATATATATTATATATATTATATTATTATATATTTATATATATATAATATATATTAATATAATAATATATATATTATATATATATATATTAGGTTTATATTATATATATATATTTTATATAGTTAGAATATATATTATATATATTATATATATATACTATATTATATATATAGTATAAGTATATATTATATATAATATCTTATAATTATACTAATATATATATATATAATTTATATTATATATATGATATATGTATATATATATATATATACGAATATATATATATAATTATATATTATATATTATATACTCTATAGTATATGGTAACCGTATACTATATTATATATATATATTATCAACCACCTTCTCTCCCCGGATGTTAAAATCCAACATCCGCATCCGCGGATCAGCGAAAAAATGACATCTGCAGCATCACTAATAATAATATATATACTATATAATATATATAATATATATAGTATATTATATATGATATATATTATATATATACTTATATGATATATAATAATATATATATATATAGTATATTTATATATATATTAGTGATCGGACGATTTTTTTTCGCATGCGCGGATGCGGATGTTTGATTTTTACATCCCGCGGATCTCTCTGAGAGCTTATCTGGAGAACGAGTTTTGAGCAATGGAAGAAGGATGGCTATTCCACTGAAAGGTGTAAACCCTGCCTGAGTGTATAGGGCTCAAGGGACTGGCATCATTATAACCATTGCGCCGAGAAATGTTTCTCCTAGAGTGTCTCTATGGATCCACAGAGTTTCCGGGCCAGCCAGATGTAATAAATTGCTGGTCCAACAAGACAGGGGCGAAAAGCCCTACATGGGAGATGGTAAATAATAAATTATATATACGTAAATATATTATATATATATATAATTATTATATATATATATATATAGTTATATATCTATATATATATTATATATATATATATTTATTTATATATATTATAGTATAATATATATTAATCTGGTAATTTTAGCACAATCTTAATATAATGTGTTTGACCCATGGGTACGGGACTGGACCTTTGCAACTCAAATGCAGCCACCAACCTCTTTCCCAAACTTCGCTCTTAGTGAAAATAATTTTACAATGGTTAAATACTTTTGCATCTTAGTATTGTGAAATTTCAATATTGGAAGGTTTTTGGGCTTGCGAAACATCAATTTTTCTTGCTGAAAGCGCCAGCATTTGCTAAATACTCTCAAACTTGGAACATAAGTTGTAGAACAGGCCAAGTATGTTCCTTGCACGTGTTACTCACGTTGGTAAATATTTACTTAATTTCCAACACCAAGCTAATTGGATCATCATTTGAATCTAATAGTTTTTCTTGTTGATAGTTTTCGATCATTTGCAATGCATTTTTGGTAATGCGTGTGTTCTTCATCACTACTTTATGTATAATATTCTTCCAGTGTAATCTGTTATTGACTTAATCTTGTAGAAGGTGTTGTGTTCTGTAGATTTCGTTTTTTTCACTTTAAAATGGGTGGCGAATTAATAGATGTGTTTCGGATTGAAGATTTTTCAACTATGTCAAAGCAAACGTGACGGTTTTTAACTGTTCTAATATTGTGTTACAAAAAAAAACTTGCCTCTTAGAAAGGGGATCTAAGTAAGTTGCAATAATATGAATGGTCATTAATTTCCACAGAACCAAAGCGTTTTTTCTAGCTTTAGTTTTATTACATCTTTATTCTTTTTAAACGCGTCATCATTTTCAGTTTGAAGCATGGTATCAAAAATGCTTCCTTAGGCGATGAGATGATAATGGTATACATCGGAGACAGAAGCTTGTAGAGGCGCTGATTTTTTTGGCAATTTCTTCACAATTATTATCAATAGGCTAATGCAGTGTGATATGATGTGATTTTCCACATTAATAAGAATGTTAACTATGGAATACGAACTGGCGTACGAAGCAAGAAGGTTCTTTGAGCAATCATCGCTTTCCCCTCAATTTGAAGGTACTATGCCAGTGAGTTGGTAAAAGTCTTTGATAACATTAAGATATGGGGAGTATCAAGCTTTTTTGAATTGCCTTCAACTAGTTTTCATTTTCATTTTTTTCAGATCATCTAAGTATTTTTATATAAAATACTTTATCAAATCTCGACAATAAACATCCGCGCTAACATCCGCAGGGCAAAGCCGCGGATGGATCTTTAATAATGTGCGGATGCTCCGCGGATGCTCCGCGGATGCCCGCGGATGCTACCTGCAATCACTAATATAGTATATATACACACATATTATAATTATATATATATATATATATCATATATATATAGTAGTAATATATATATATATATATATATATTATATAGTAATATATTAATATATAGTATTTATTATTTATTATATATTATAAATATAAAGAATTGGAATCGGAATCGAATCAGAAAAATAAACTAATGACTGGTATCGGAAATCGGAATCGGAATCGGCTGGAAATTTTGGAAACGTCCCATCACTAATATATATATATATAATATATAATATATATATATATATATATATATATATAATATACTATATATATATTATATATATATATATATATATATATATAGTATATATATATATATATATAGTATATTATATATATGTTTATATATCGAAAGACACATGCATGTAATAAAAAAACTATAACAGCTTACACAGCGAAAATAAATATCATTTTAATTAATCAGGGAGACAATCGACGGAGACCGGAATATAAAGTAGAATAAACCATAAGAAAAACTTTTATATATAAAAAAAAATTTCGTTAAAAATATTTGAAAAATTACGTTTTTTCAGAATACGGAGAAGCTGGAGTAGTCGGAGGGAGCGTGAAAGTTGCAATGGGTTTGTGAATTTTTTCCCTTTTTAAACTATATGGTAATTATCGTTTTTAAGGAAGTACAAAGGAAGCCAGTTGTTAGGTATAATTCGGATCAGCAACATCATGTACTAAAACTAGAACAGCTACATGAAAATAGAAAAAAAAATTTTTTAACCAGACATTTTTTATGAATGAAATAAAAAAAATAAAAATAAAAAATAACGCTTTTTAAAAAAATAATATTAAAAATAAAAAAAGATGTACGATAAGTATCGTTTATGAGAGGTAGAAAAAGTTTACTATGGATGTTAATATTGGTGAATGCCAAAATACTTTAACAATCAATCTAAAAACTACAACCGTCACATGAAAATAATAACATTTTATTTAACAGGAGAGCATTTTTACCCCTGAAATTAAAAATAAAAATAAAAAATAAAAAAAACGGGCTTTTAAAAAATTTGATATTTAAAAAAAAAAAAAAAAAAGGTATGATAAGTTCGTTTTTGAGAGGTAGAAAAAGTGTACGATAAGTTTCGTTTTGATATATATATATATATAATATATATATATACTTTATATAGGTTATATTATATATATATATATAATTATATAGTATATATATATAATATATATATATATATATATATATATATATATAATATATTATTAATATATATCTATTATATGAATATAAGTATTATATATATATATATAATATATTATTATATATATTACGATATATTTAGATTATATATAATATAATATATATATATATAATAATAATATATATAATATATATAAATATATATATATTATATATATATATATATATATATTATATATATATCTATATCATCCTATATATATGCGTAGAAACCTATTTAGAAAAGCCTTTATACGATACTCGTTAAAATAAAGACTTTTCTAGTTATAGTTTTTTTTTTTAACCTAAAGAATACGCCAAGGGTATACCGCACCGATGAGGAGTCGGGTCTCTCGGCTTCCGGGGAACTACGGGGTTGGGACTATTCCCCCCTCCGGGGAGGGTCTCCAGACCCCGCTTTGGTATTTGGGTGTCGCGGGTTCCTCCGCCCCCCCCCTTACGGGGTATGGAAAACGTCCCCCCCTGAGTTCCCCGTCGGCTCGAAGCCCCCTATATTGCCGTGTATTA